>VZTA01001624.1:153186-196981 GCA_013398855.1 Mohoua ochrocephala | reverse complement strand
TTTTGTCCTAGCTTAGGTCTTTGTGTTTTGTACTTAATTAACTGCACTGGAGTCTTCACTTTCTGTATAAATGAGAAGTCATCACATGCTGCTCTTTAATGACTCCATTCTGGTTGGATGTGCCTGAATGTTATTGATGCTTCATCAGTTTGGAAAGGCTTTTCATTTAAATTGGTTCTGCAATGTTTTCATCTCTCAAATCATTAAATTAGTGCTACAATGCTTTGATTAAAAAGCAGCAGTTGCTTTCATGGCAGTTCAATTTTTCCATATGGAATTTGAATCAGTTTTTTGATTTTTTTTTTTTTTTTATGATGGGAAGTGTGCGAGTGAGTCAGAACTATGGAATTTTACTGTTCTTAGTGCTTCACATCTTCTGCTCTTTCTCAGCTAAAGCCCAGAAGATCGAGATGGACAAACTGGAGAAGGCCAAGAAGGAACGCACAAAGGTACCTACTCAAAACCAAAAGAGAGGCAGGTGCAGGGCTTTTGTTTCTTTCCCTGCTGAATTTCATTCTGTTGCTTTTCTGTGCTAAAACTGCTTGTTTTATCCCAGTTCTCTCCTTTCTTCTTGCATGTCATTCTCCAAACTGCACAGATCAAGTTATTTGCCCTTCCTTATAGGTCCGTTTACAGGTTGTTTATTCCACTGGATTTCCTGCTGTTTTGTCAGTATTTTTAAACCAGAGCTCTAAAAATGGCATTCAGTTAGTCAGAGACAGGCAAGATAATGAACGAATAACAGCTTTTTCCTTAATTTATGACATTTTGCCTGGTGCCTAGCCTAGTTAAAGCCTAATTTCCTCACCGTGTCTCAGTGTGAGACAATACCTGCTTTCTGTTCTCTGTGATATCGCCTTGTTGCGTCCAATTTCCAGAAAAGCTGGGCCTATTTTAACTTCGTGCATTTTGTGACAAGCCCAGTTATTCTTATCTATGCCCCAAAAAGAACACAGGCTTTGGAAGAGATTTTATTCCTGTCCTGTGTTTCTTTTAAGCCAGTGGCTGGCATTAGAAACATGTCTAATGTTAGAGATTTGCCATCTGAGCTGCAGAAGACTCCTTCCATCTCCAGTATGTGGAGGGCTTTTCGTGCAGTGCATGTTGTGTCTTGCTGCTTGTTTTGGTTTTTTGCACAGTAACCCAGGTATCTGATCATGCCCTTGCCCAGATCTGCAGTTCTGAGGCTGCAGTGCTGTTGGAGCTCTTGTTGCCAGGTTTCCTGCTGTGATGCAGTCGCAATAAATTGTGCAAGCAGGGACTTGCCCTGCATGTTCCTTAAAGGAAAAAGAAAAAGAACTTCTAACTGTATAAATGCAGTGTTTAATAACCAGGATCTATCCTGTCTGAGCTGTATCAAATCCTGTGCCTGTACCATTTGACAAACGCATTTTTGTTGTGTCAGACTTAGGAGCTGGGTTGCAGGAATCCTTAATTCTCATGGCCTGAGGTCTCTGTCTTCCTTCCTGCATGATGGGCAGCTCAGAGGTCAATCCAATGTCTTACATCACATTAAAGCTGTTTTTAAAAAACAGAGAGGTGGTGTGGGTTAAGAAAAGGCTATTTATCCTTAACACTTCATTGTTTTATCTTCTCCCCTTTCTCCCATGCGTCTCTCCCTTCCCAGATTGAATTTGTGACTGGCACTAAAAAGGGGACAACAACAAGTGCTGCTTCCACAACCACCACAACATCCAGCACCACTGTGGGAGGTAAAGAATAGTTGTGAATGTACCTCTTAAGCTGCAGTAATGCTGGGATTAGTGCTTCCTGAAGCCTGAAGGCTCCTTAATGATCGTGTAGATAATGCAAAAGAATGTTTCTTCTAAGGGGTGTTGGACTGGCTTTCCTCTAGTCCCTGTATTCCCTGGCTCTCCTTCTGGAATGAAAGACTGGGGCCGGGTGGGATAGTGAAGACACTTATTAGTGGATCAAGAAAGCTGCTGCTGTCTGTGGTTGTAGAGTATTCCCGGGACTGATATATCTTGAGATTTGGAGACACTGGAAATCATTCTCCTGCCTTGCAAACTGAGGGGAAGGGAGAAAAACCACTGGAGGCTGATGGTGTGTCCTGTGCCTGTAGCTGAGCAAGTGGGATGTGTGTGCTCTGTTAAATCTGCTTTGGGGCAGGGAATGATCCTGTCTCCCCTTTGGCTGGAGTTCAGGTCTAGAGTTCTACTTTGACTCCTGGTACCCCAAGAGAAAAGTTGCCTTTCCTCCTCACCATTTACTGCCAGTGTGTCCTGAAATTAGTGTGGGGGGGAAGCTGTCTAGTCAAGCAGGGGGATATTAAGGGTTGACAAGACAGGGTGTTAAGAAGGGATTGGTGACCTCTAACGTAATGCTAATCCTTGTTTGCTTGGTTTAATCAAATTCACAGATGCCCAGAAGAGGAAGAGCAAGTGGGACTCTGCCATCCCCGTGACAACGATAGCTCAGCCCACCATCCTCACCACCACTGCAACACTGCCAGGTGTTGTCACAGTGACAACCAGTGCCAGTGGCTCCAAAACCACGGTGATCTCAGCTGTGGGCACCATTGTGAAAAAGGCCAAGCAGTGACTGCTGTGCTGGGCCTGGAGTTTTGGACTTGTTTGTCACTGAAGCCATTGTCCTTGGAAGGGAGGGGTGGCTTTCTCCTTTGGTAAAAGATGACAAGATTCTTTGAAGCAGCCCACAGATCCCCTTTGGAAGGCTGGCGGCAGGAGCAGGATGCCAGCTGTGTGCCCACAGGAATGGACCTCTGCCCACCGTGCTTCTGCCTTTGCTTGCTGGGGGAAGAAGCAGGCTGCCTGTGTTGTGCTTGGAGGAAGGTGGTATCTGGAGTCAGCTTGTAAAAGTTTGCTTATTAATTACTGCATTGGGGTCTTACCTACTTGCAAGTTTGGTTTAGGGGGAAAAAAGAAAATAAATTAAAAGGGCAAGCAGTGAAGGACTGTCAGTGTTACCCCTGTGTGTTCCAGGTGGTGCTCCAGGGCTGCCTGCAGCCTCTGTAGGTGCCTCCCTCCAGAGCCAGCTCGGTTCTGAGGGAGTTGAAGCAGAGACAACCACTCAGTGTCCACGTCCAGATGTGTAGCAGAGACTTGAAGCAAACTACATCAGTGAGTGTAGGCTCACGCTTTGTTCTAGCACTGACACCTGTACCCTGTGCTCTCTGTGTAGATCTTAGTGACCACGTGTGAAGCTGTTGCACTCTTGAGGAAACTGTGCTGGAACATCCTGTTGCCATCTCACAGGGATGGAGATTTCTATGCAGAACCCTCAAGCTGTAGAGTTTTGATTTGTGAACTCACTTGCAAAGGCCTGTGCAGAAAACACTTCCATTGCCACGGAATGAGGCTGGACAGCAGCTAAGCAGAGGAGAGTGTCTGATCCTATTTGTGATGTTGTCCATCTTTGTTTTAGCTTGTGATGTTCTGTGAATGCACACATGGCAGTTACTGCTTGCTCCACTGTTGTGAAAAAGTATTTTCAGTTGAAAATTTTGTTGTATAAAAATTGAAAAGTCTTTAAAAAAACCCCTGGTGTCATTGATGTGTCTGCATTTCTTTAAAGTTAAATTTCTACTCAGAGCCTTTTTGTCCTGGTGTATATGCAGTGGTGGGAGAGATGGTTGCCAGATCAGCAAAAGTGTAAGTTTCTGAGAATTCGGTGGTTTGGAGTTGCTGTTTTTCTCTTCCAGTTTTTTATGTAGCTCGTGCCACTCCTGATCAAGACTTTGCTTTTATGGAGACTTAAGGTAGAAATAACAGGTTGATATCCTGCTTGTTGATATCCTATTTTTAGACAATTTTAAAACATGTTAAACACTTTGTCCTGGCAGTCATTTAAGCTTTTAAAAAAAAAGCATCTGTGTATCCAGGAGTACTCATGGGAGATAAACCAGAGGACTGATGTGACTGTAGCATTGGAAATCGGGGAGATGGTGGAACTGCTCTTTTTAAAGCAATAAAATATTGAAAGGCATGAAAATAGTTAGATGGAAGCATCTCTGTTAATTTCCTTTGCATTGGGCTGCTGACGTGACTCCTGCAAGCTGGTAAAGGTGCCTTAACTCCGTCCCCATCCTATGGAGGAACAGCTCTGCTCCATCTGACACCGTCACTGGTGGTGAGCACAAACTGGGAGAGCCCCATGAGACCACATTAATTAACCAGTCTTACCAGTTAATCCCCTGACAGGGCAACTGCTGGAGTTCTTGGGGTTGCATCCCACTACAGAGCGCACTGAACATTGTTTAAATGTATCTTATTCATATTGCACATCCTGGTACCCCACCCCTTCTGCCTTCCACGTGCCTCTTCCTCCTTGTTCTGCAGAATCCATAGTCATTCCAAACCTCTGGATTTCTTTGTGGACTTTAGGATCAGAACTGAGAAGTGGTGGTTCAGCTCCTGCTTTGCTCTGGCAGGCAGAGTGTGACACTGAGTGACACTGTCCAGCATCTGGAGCGATGGGAAAATGCTGATCACAGGGGCTTGATGCTGCTGCATGAGGGATGAGGAGAAATCTCCCTGAGCTCTGCTGAACAGAGTTGCCATGAGGCCCCTGGAGCAGCAGTTTCCAGACTCCTGCCAGTAACAGCTTCTGCAAGAGACCTGCAGGACTGGGCTGTGCCCTGGCAGTTCCCTCTTGAGCTCCCAGGAGTTGGTGTTTGCTGTCTGCAGTGGAGAAAGCAGCTTGCAACAGGCATGATCTGGGTTTGGGGGTTTTTTTTCTCCCTCCAAAAAGCTGGAGTGAGGATGCCAACCCCTGTATAACAAACTTGCAGCCAATCACTCGCTGCTCTTGTGTGTCTTGCATGTTGGATCGGAGGTAACAGATGGATACGGGTTGGAAACTGCAGTTCTGAGGGAAAAGCCTTTTTCCCAGCTCTGAGAACGGGATTGGACAGGTTGGTGGCTGGCACTGGGCTGTGGTCTGTCAGTGCCCCAGAGAAGCTGGAGGGAACGTCAGGCACACAAGGGTGATGTCCTGAGGGAAAAGGATCCTTCCTGGCCTGGGAACCATGGCCTGAAGCCCTCAGACAGGAGGCTGGACTGGTTTGCTTTGGAGCTCTGGCTGTGTGAGCCCTGCTGAGGGCTGGGGACCTGCTGAGTGTGTCAGTACCTGTGTGCTAAACAGCCCTCAAGAATTGTAACTGTGCCCCAGCTGCACTGAGGCAAACTCGAAGCTGAAACAGAGAAGAAGTTCCTTATGCTGCTGCAACAGTGACTGCTCAGGCTGCACTTGTGACTCTGAGCTGTAGATACTCATTCTCACCTCTCCTTCCAAAGGGATGCTAACCATACCCAGGAGAGTAAAACCAGTCCCATTTTCATCGTTCCTTAGTCTAAGAATTACAATCTCTGCTCCTTGAACACCACGGGGCTTCTCTCTGCTTATCGCCTTCCTAAGCAGGGGTGTCTTGTAGCTCGAGGAGCTTTATCTCAGCTGAAACTCCACGTTCAAGTCTCTGTCTCTGCCTCAGCAGAGGCAGGAGAGCTGCAGTAATGAAGTCATCCTTGGCAGAGTTGGTTCTCCTCTCCTTTCTGAAGTCTTTTCTCCCACCTCCATGCCCCGAGGTGTTGATTTTCTCTCCTATTTGCTCGTTGTGCTTTAGAGATCTGCCCTCCTTTGATGCTGGTGTGGGAAGGGATTTTGTGTGTTCAGGACTTGCTTTTATTTTCTGTCTCACTGGGCGCTGCCGGGCCGAGGGAGCAGGTGGGGAGGGCAGCCTTTGCCAGCCCCACCTCAAACCGTGGAATGGGAGCACCTGAAGCTATGTTTTAGTTGGATTGCTGGTGCCCTGTCTGGTTTAGGGGAGTTATGCACTGAAATGAACAAAAAATGAAAGAAAGAGTCTTCCTTGCCAAGGCTTTGGGCCATGCCAAGGCTTTGCTGATGACAGCTCCAGCAGTGAGGGAGGTGATGGCTGCACCTGCACAAGCTCCTTTCCAGCTCTTCTCCATTGCAAGGGAGAAGTTGTAGCTCCTATGAAGCCATTCAAACAGGTGGGCTTTGTAATGTGCCCAGAGAGTCATCAAAGTGTATGAGCTGCTCGTTCCTGGGGAATGGTGTGAGCCTGGGAGAGCCCAGAGTTGGTACCTGCAGGGAATCACAGGATGGATGAGGCTGGAAGGGACCACAATGGCCCAGCCTCCCTGCTCAAGCAGGGTCTTCCTGGAGCACATGGCACAGGGTTATGTCCAGACAGTTCTGGAATATCTCCAGAGAGGGAGTGAGAAACGGAGATCTTCTCAGCAGGGCTCCCCAAGACTGTCTAATGTTTAAATAAACAAATTGCTGTGGAGGCTCAAGACCCCCTGAAGGGGCAGCGAGGTTCCACCAAAGTCTCCTCTTCCCTTTGGGAGGAACTTTACCCCAGCGCATTCCTGCAGGGCTTTTACAGAGCAGTTTTCCACCTCTGAGCCTTCCCTGCGCTGCTGTTCCTCTGACTGTTTATATTCCACTTCCTTCCTTTTGTTCTAAGCGAGAACCATGGACACCAATGACTTCCAATAGTTGGTCTTTGTTTATTTGAAGCTTGTCGGGCTCGTGCTCTCTGCTGCCAGTAAACAGCAGAGCTCTGGGATTTCACAAGGGAAGGTTTCGCCTTTTCGTGCAGAAGACATCGGTGTGTGCTCAGCCTCTGGCAGCTGGGGTGAGGTGCTGATGTATCCCTGGAAGGCCCTGCTGTCCCTGGACGTGTGTTAGGATTGTCCCAGGCTGAATTTTTATCCTGGATCCTTTACTAATGTTTTCCTCTGGGGTTGTTTCTCTGTCCCACTTCCCTCTCGCTGCCGGTCTGTCCCAGAGGCAAATGTTCATCAGGGATGCTCAGCAAAGAGATTTTCCTTTAGGAACATGTTCATGACAAGGAACATCCACTGGAAAACAGGGGCCACACGTAGTTAATGCTGCCTTGGGGGAAAGGCTGAGGGAGAGAATATGGCAGGATTTCATCTGGCGCTTTTAATTGCACAGGGAATTATATTAAGCATCATTTAGTGCAATAAATTATGTGCACATTAATGTACGATAATAATACATTATTACACATTCCTTTTATTTAAGCTCCATAGCGGGAAATTGTCACTGCAGTGTACAGTGCAGTGATGGGATTAAGTGTTTATTTTTCTTTCAGCAATGTGTGTTGTTACAGAATTTAAAAAGGGGGTGAATGTGCTCCAGCAGACGGATTTTGGCTGTAACAGCTCAATAAAGACCTAGAAAAAGCCCCAAAGCCGTCTCCAGGCACGCTGTAGTGGCAGGACAGAAAGAAGAAAGGCTCTGTTGCAAGCTGGTGTGGCATTAAAAAAGAAGAAAATAATTAACCCTAAAATCACTTGTAATTATCAGTAATTGGCACTCGGACTGGTAGTCTCAGCAGAGAGAGCAATAATTTTGTGTGAGCTATAAAATTGCTTGTCTTCCCTCCTAGGGCAAAAATTCCTATGCCACGTTGCCACAGCAGAAAATCACTGATTTATAAATGTGAGGTTCACCACAAATGTGGCTGTGAGCTGTGGTGGAGCCATCTGCACTGAAATCTGCTGACCCTGCCTCTGAAGTCCCTGTTCTCTCTTCTTAAAAACGGCAAATTTGTGTGGCAAAAGCCTGATCCAGCAGGCAGGGACAGCAAGGTATGGAACCAAGGCAAGAACTTGAGTTCACCAGGTGTTCTTCCCTGGTGGAAGTAATTTGGAGAAGTTGCCTGAAAGACAACTCAGAAAACAACTTTTTTTTTTTAAGACAAGGTGAAGTTAAAACCTCTTATATTTTCAGGAGTATTTACAGAGATTTTCTAATTCCTCTCTGCTTTTTTGCCCTAAAAATTTGGTAGTGGAGTTGCCTTTATATTGGAAAAGTGCCTTTATCAGCTCTGCAAATGTAAAAGCAGCCCAGTTACAGCTCTGGGAAAACTCGTGTTCCACGGGCTTGGAGATCTCTTAGGTGCTGGGGGGATGTGTTTCAAAGAAAGGTGCAAAATTGGTATCTTGAGCTCTTCTGGCAGCACCCAGAGGGTGCACCTGGGCTTCTCCTCACAGCTGGAAATGCTGAAGGGAGCTGGTCCCTCCTTGCTGCTCCAGGCTGTGGGGATGAAGGGGAGGCAGGTGGTGTCAGGAAGTCCTGGAGCTGTCAGGCTCTGTAGGTGAGACCAGAGGTCCTTTACGGGAGGCGACATAAACATTCTCCATCTCAGGTGGAGAAAGGAGGACATCCAGAAAGTCAGGACACGGAGTACTGTGGTGGAATGTGGGTGCTCATGAGCTTTTCTGGTTGGCTTCAGGATTCCTGTTAGGGATCCATCACTAAAATAACTGGGTTTTTTACTACTATGCTTCTTGCTTGCAGCTGAAATGGGCTTTTCCAATTGCAGTGGCGGCATTGCTTACCTCAAAGAGGAAAATTGCAGCAGTGGGAGGTGGGGTGGGGCTAGTGAGAGCTGGGCCTTGCTGGTGGACAGGGCCAGGTGAGGTGACCAGACACATCTGTGAGCACCAGCACAAGCTCTCCTCCCATCTTGGGAACTGAAGCCCAGTTTTAATTCATCTGCAGTGTTCAACATCTGCTGCAGCTGCAACCCCTGAGGCAGAGCAGGACCCTCTGATTTCAGTCCCTCCGTGGGAACGATCTGCTCTTCACCAGCAGCTCCAGCACCAGCACCTGGCACACACAGCCTGGTCCTGCTCTGCTTTTATATTGTCTCATGTCCCAGCTCTCATGTTGCAGTCGCTGTCTTGATGTGTTTTTTAGAAAACAACAGCAAACCTCCTTCATTTTCAGAACTTTTGTTTAACTCTAGGAAATCACATCTCCAAAAGGGCTGGGGTTGCCAAGTCATGTGTTGGGAAACTCGGAAATGCCAGATTTAAACTGCCCGGGCCATCTTCGCCTGCACCCCTGCCTGTTTCCCATTTGCTGTAGTTTTTAATGGCACAAGCACATCCTCCTTTATCCCAGGGCTAAGACAGTTTGCATATATTCATTTGAGCTTCCTAATTTCTTGTAGCAAAAGGAATCCTGCTCCTCACATTTCGATCAGTTCTGGTGAGCAGCAGCCTCTGTAATGCCACGTTGATAACGAGGAGGGCAAAATTGCCCTGCTCATAATTTTAATCTCCAAGTCAGGAAGGAAATGTGCCATTTTTTCATCTGGCTGTTGCTATTGTTTGTGCTGAAGCTCAGGGGATTCAGTTTTCCATGTGAGGATCTATCAGGGAGCTGAAATGCAGCCTTTGCCGTTGCATCTGCTCCAGGACGTGTGTGCTCCACTCTGTGAAAAGCATGAGCGGTTCTGAGCCATGACGAACCCCAGATTCTAAAGCGAAAGGGTGTTGTGGACAGAAAAACAACCTCACCTGAACTCCAAACCCTCTTCTGCTGTTCCTTGGACTGGGGAAGGAGTTTTGGATCCAGCTCAGCAGAAGGACTGGAATCAGTTGTGGGATTGCTGCTCGTTGCAGCCTTGGACCATGGTGGGATGCAGGTATGGATGGGTCTCATTCATGGTGCTGCAAGGGGTTGCACTGACTTGAGGCAGATTTACTGCAGGCGAGGAGTGGTCTGCCGTGCCCATGCCCTGGATAAAGCAGGGTGCAGATCCATCCTCTCTGCAAGCAAAGCACCGAGGCTGGGCTCGGCATCTGCGGGTTGTCGGGGCAGGAATTTACCTGATATTTCAGCAAGGAGTTACCTGGGCACTGAGAGCGATACCTCCCCGTCGTGCCAGGGGGAAATTCGGAGGAGAAACCCCTGGCACGGGAGGTCGGGAAACTCCCTCAGCTCTGCCCTGAGCAGGCAGGTGAAGCCGAGCAGCCCCTCCACGCTCCAGCTCCTCCTCAGCGCCCGCTCAGCCCTTTTCCTGTGGGATGGTGCTTGTGCGGAGGGAGGGTCCAGAGGGCTGTGCCTGCCCGGCCAGGTGTGCGAGGGAGCAACGAATGCCAGCCCTGCGTCACGGGCACCCCCTCCTCCCTCCCGGCTGGGATAAAACTTCTCCTCACCTGGGATCCAATCTCATTTATCGCAGCTCCCACCTTTCCTCCCTGCCAGCCCCTCGGGAGGGCGAGGCGGCAGCGAGGGGAGTGAGAACAAAGTGGATATTTGACTGGAGGGTGCAGGAATCCGCAGGGAGTTATGTGGGATCGCGGGCTGGCTGCACTCCCCGCCGGACCGGGAGTTGACGTTTAACCGGAAAGAGAAAAGGGACACAAAATAGAGAGGAGGCAGGGGGAAAAAAAAAGGGGGGAAAAGCCCAAAGCTGAAAATCAAGTTGCAGCAGGGAAGCAGCACGTTCCCCTTCTGCCTTCGGAAGAATTTCTTGGCTTGGTGTGTGGGTGCCTGTTATTCGGGCTGCAGCAGAGGATTTGAACACTGAGTCAGACCCAGCGCTAATGAGGTTTGTGGAATTAATTCATCTGTGCTCTGCAGCGTCCAGCTCGCTTGAACTTTGCTGCGTTGATGAAGCGGGCAGTGAATTAATGCGCGGGCAGGTGGGCAGGACACGGAGCGCGGGGCTCAGCCCCTGCCCGCCTGTTCCCTCTGGTCTTCCCCTTGTGTTTTGCTGTCGGACACCGTCCCGTGTCTCTGGGCTGGCTGGGAAAGGCAACGCTCGTGACCGGGCAGGGCTCTGGGGGCTGCACGGGTCGGGGTTTGTCTCCGCAGGTATTTGGGTGGGGGTCAGGGAGCGGTGGCGGGGGTGCCGTGGGTGGGATGGCGGAGCAGAGCCCTTTGGGGACGGTTGTTGGAGGTTTCGGGGGTTGCCCTGTCCCTCAGCCCAGTTCCCCCCAGTTCCGGGGGGAAAAGCTGTTGTGCCTCGGAGCTGGCACCCAGGGAAAGCTTCCACGGGTGAAAGTGTGCAAGGTCAGCGGGGCTGTGGGTGCCTCCGACCCGCGGAGCCCACCGGGGTTGATTTCCAGAACTGATGGATGCCCGTGCAAGGGGGGAGCAAGGGAAGGGGAGTTCCCAGAGGAAAAGGCCAGGAAGGAGTGGGGGGATTCAGGGTGGGCTTGGCTGAACTGCAGGCGTTGGGGTATTTGCAAATTGGTGGACCTGAAATGGACAGGGAATAGGGAAAGGGACAGGAGGAGTGGTGTGAGGGGGCTGACAGGCATGGGTTAGGCGAGGGAAAAGGGGGATGAAGAGCACCCGCGGAGGGGAAGGAGGGAAAAAGTGTCTTGTGGGGCCAAAGGAGCAGAGAATGTGGCAGGAAGAGCACATGGAGGGAACGGGAGGGTCCTGGGGCTGTGCTGACATTTGGGCAGTCCCCAAGCAGGGTCCTGCCCTTCCTGCCTCTGCTCCTTGGGGTTCCCCTCTGCCCGAACCTGGGGGGCAGCGGGAGGAGGTGGTACCACAGCCACCAGCCCTTCACAGCACGGGGGGTGTTGGCCACAAAAGCTCCCAGCAGCTCCAGGTGGGTCCCCAGGCTAGGTCCTGCTGCGTTTTGTCCCTGGCTGGGGAATGCTGGGGGTCATGTCTGGGGTCTGGAGCTTAACTTGGGAGCTGGAAACAACAAATGGAGACACTCATGTGGAGTCTCCCAGCTGCAGGAGCACACCTGGGCAAGGAGGGGAAATGGATGGGGAAGGCAAACAAAACCAGACCAGTATGATTCTGTGTAAATGATGATTTGATTTGTGGGTCGAGTTTTTGGTAGCTTTTTGGGGGTCTGGCTTGGTAATTTCCAAGTTTTGGAGCATGGTCCCAGCAGCTCTGTGGCACCACGTGTGCAGGGGAGAGAGAGAACACGAGCTGTGTCCCCTGGGCTGTGGCTGCACTGCCTGGCCTCAGCACACAGGGACACGTGGATGGTCCTCGATGCCGTGCACCAGGGTCAGTCCCCTACACAGCCCCCATGGCTGCAGCCATGAAAAGGGCAATTCCACCCAAGGGAGGAAAGGCCGTACTTGAGAACTCATCGCTTGAGCATCTCCCTCCCTTTCCCGCTCCCTTGTCCCAGCCTGCCGGGTGTCCCCCATGTGGCAGCTGGGACCAGGCTCCTGCTGTTACTCTGTGGCTCATCACAACCTCCTCCTTGCTCCCTCTCCCCCCGCTGCCACTCCAACCCTGTCCTCTGTCCCATTGCACCAGTGGTTTGTTTGGAGCATTGCCTGGATTTTTGGGGATGAGGTAGCCAGCCCCAGCTTCTCCAGACTGAGGGGTTCTTGGCATATTCCTGGAGCAGGTTTGTGGGCTGTGCTGAGGGGCAGGGCAAAGGCTGGGGGAGCAAGAGAAGACCAGGAGGAAATGCTGGAGCAGGTCTGGGAAGTGGTAGGAAGTTTGTGCGCAGCCAGGAGCTGCTCTGCCTTTCTCCTTGTTTTTGCACAAATGAACAGATTTTTTGTTGCTGCTGTCATCATGAAAACCCAACCAAATCCTGCAGCTTTCCTGAAGCGAAAGTGGTGTTTTGCCTTCCATAGGACACTTCTGAAAGTAAGGGGTGGCCGCTCCCATATTTTTGCACAAATATTGCAGGCTGCATTCCGGCAGTGGCCATGCTCTGTGTCACCAGCACCCGGCCTGCTGGCATCTGCCCAGTAAATCCTTGAAGGCTGGTGGCTCACAGGGCAACAGGACGTTGATATTGAGTAGGATTTTATGGCCTTTTATCTCAGCACTTGAAAAGAGATGATGGCAATTTATGTGCCCAAGGCCCAGGGTGTGTCCGTCTGTTCTTTGGTGACTTTTTCCTAGCTGGTGATTAAAAGAAGAGGAGTTAGGTTCTCGCAAGCTGAGCGGTCTGGTCCCATATTCAATCCTTTCCTTGTGGCCCATCCCATGGTGGGAGATGGGGTTTGCTGAGGGCTCAGGCCATGTTTTCAACTGTGTTTTCCTTCCACGGGCTCTAAGGATTTCTTCCCTACCCTTTCATCCCACGTCTAATTGGCATCTCCCCACGTCTCTGTAGCACCGTCCTGGGCTGGGGCAGAGCAAGGGAAAAAGGGATTTTCCTGGCTTCAAAATCTGCCTGTGTTGGTAGCAAGGGACACAACGTTTGCCAGTGAGTGCTGGTGTGAGCACTGTCACTGAAGGAGGTCACAGGCATGTCCAGGGTGAGGAATGTTGGCCTCAGAGCCAGCACTGTGACTTGACTTGGGGGGACAGGGACCACCCGAAGCCAAACCTGCAAAGGGCCCGACTGGGCACAGTCAGTATGGCAGGGAGGGAAGCAGATGGGTTCAGTTGGTCAACTGGTACCTTTTACCCATAAGAAAAGCAGCCCATTGGAAAAACAGCACATTGGCTACAGGTCCTGAGGAACAGCAGAGCTTCCCGGGGTTTCCCTGCAGAGGTGCTGCCCTGAGGCGCCCGTGTTCCTCACGTTTGAGCCACTGGGCATTAATGACTGCGATAAATCCCTCTGGGCACGGCTGACAGGATGAATGAGACACCAATGTCCCGTCAGTTGCTGCCTGTGTATCCAGTGACTGCCACAGGGAACCAAGTGCAGCCACCAAGGGAGATGTTCTGTGGTGTCCATGCTGGGCTGGTTGAGCCCTGTGTCACAACGATTGCTGCATTCAATGTATTCCACTGGCTGCAGTGGCCAATGCAGGAAGCAGAGGCCAGGCGTGATCTGGTACTGTTGAGTCGGGTTGGGTATTTTCAGGGGTTTCCCTGCAGCCCAGGCTAGGCTGTGAGTAGCTGAGTCTCCAGGTGACTGCTCTGTGTGCTGCACGTTCCTCAGGGAACTTGGACGTTGTTGCTGCACACAACAATTATTCCTGTTTTCTCTCCCTGTTTTAAGTGGTTTTCACATTCTTTTCATTTTAGAGTCAGGGCTGACACAGCAAGAAGCTACAAGACAATTCATTCACATTTTATATTTCACAATTGTATCTTCCAGAAATGAGATGCTTTAATGGTATTTTTACACTGTTGTTTTTTTCCTCGACTGCTCTCACTTGCCCTGCTGGGTGCCAGAATGAACCTGCAGCTGCAGAACTCGAGTTCCAGCTTTGTCCCTTTTGTTTACCACATCCAAATGCTGACTTCTGGATGGCAGTTTCTGGTTTTCTCAGTCACGTGTGGGTGCAGGGAGAATGGTTCACTCTGTTTAGGATTTGACCTCTGTGTCCATCAAGGGGTCCTGCTGCCTTGGGCAGGACAAAGGGGAGCTGCCAGGCGCTCAAAACCACGGATTCATTCAATGACTCCAAAACATCAAGCCTGGCATTTCCCAAGGCCTCACCCTCTTTTCATTGTTGGCTTGACCATCCTGGAAACTTTTCATGTGATAGGAAATAGCTGAAGGGAGGGGCCAGCGTTGCTTTTAGGGAGAGATGTGGACAGTCACTTTGTTTTCCTCTTTTTTTTTTTTTTTTTCCCCCTAACCTGCCAGGAAAAGCAATGTCTTGGCCTGGTCAGTGCTCACACATATGGATGGTGCTGGGCTCCGGCCGGGAGCCTCCTGTGCTCCTCCTGCCTGCACTGTCCTGCTGCTGTCAAGCTGGGCACCCCGACTCCGGGCACAGGGGTGGCATTGCCGGGAATTTTGAGCCTTTTGCAGATGCCTGAGCAAAGGACAAACCATCCCTGGCTTTGCTTTTGTGCCCTGCCCTGCAGAGCTCAGCAATTGCTTCCAGCCTCAGCTTCCCTGGGATGTGAGGGCTGTCCCACCCCAGCAGGGCTGGGAAGGGGCCCTGTGGGAGCTGCCCTGGTCATATCCAGGTCCATTTCCATCTCTTGCCTCTCTGCAATGGAGCAATCCCTTTGTTTCAGGAGGAAGAGGATGAATGTGCTGCCGCGGGCGTGTGCCGGGCTGCTCCTCCTGTCCCTGCTCTGCGCCACCGGCCTCTGCCAACAGAGCAAAAGTGAGTGGAGCCGTGCTGGCTCTGTCTGCCACCTCCCCTTGGGGACTGTGTGTACCTGTCCTGGGCTCCAGAAACACCAGTCCCCATGTGGAGAACACCTGCTGTGTGCTTTTCCTGCTGTTTTGGGGCCCCTCTTCTGCTATCCCGCTGCTGTTTTGCAGCCAGTTTCCACTAAGCAGGCAAAACCGCCATCTCTCCATGGGATCAGCCTTTCTCATGCCCTCCCACAGCTCACTTTGTTTTCCCCATCCCTGATGCCCTGATCTTTCCTGGCAGGCAACCCCTGTGTGCTCTCCCAGGCAAAGAGCTGCACCGAGTGCATCCAGGTGGATAAGGACTGTTCCTTCTGCACCGACGAGGTGAGACCTTGCAGGGCAGCCCGGGGCTCCACTCCCCACCCTGCTGATGGAGGGATCCCACCACTCTCAGTGGGAGAGGGACGCAGGAGCAGCTTCTGGATCCAGCTTTTCTTCTGGATGGGAAAGGCTGAAATGTGGATTTCCTTTTGGTGTGGAAAATGGGGAGGGAGGGGACTCCAGGGCAAAATTGCAGCAATACAGGGGTTTATCAGAAAATGTCAGCGTGCCAGAAACATGGTGTGCAAGGGACGGAGGGAGAGCTTTATCCCATACAACCCAGTAACTCACTGGTAGTCACATTTCAGCTGCTGGTTCAGTGCGAGGCTCGTCCCCATCTCTCTGCCCCACTCCTGCTCCCAAAGGCTCATAATGCTCTCAGCACAGGACCCTGCTTCCTGCCCTGTGTATTCCCCCCTTTCACAGTGGATCTGGTGCTTTCTGTGGCTCTGAGGCTGTCCTTGCTCCCTGGCAGAGCTTTAAGAAGCCCCGCTGTGACCTGCGGGTGAACCTGCTGCGCGCCGGCTGCGGCGAGGCCAACATCGTGTACACCCAGGGAGAGATGAGGACACTGAAGGTGCGTGCTGGGGACACGGCCGTGCTCAGCCTCTCCTGAGGGGTTCTTCACGTCCTTCATCCTCCTCTAGAGTCTTCAGCAATAAGGCTTAGATCACTGTTTATGTAGGGTCTCCTCAAAAGCAACGCCTTCCCTAGCTGGTGGACCTGTGGGCCCCTGGTCCTGATCCAGGCTGGGGTGACTTTGCAGGCAAAGCAGATGTAAGCAAAATGCTCACATCCCTCTGGAGGAGGTGCCTGGCTGGACATGTGTGGACGTGGGGGAGGCTGTTGGGCAGTACATGAGGGAGGGGAGCATGGTCATCCCTGCCTTTGCACTGCCCACACATCTCCCTGCTCCTTGCCGCCTCCTCCTCCTCGTTGCACTCACGCCGGAGATGGAGTCCATCCCCTTCACGTCACTCTTCTTCACAGAATGCCGGTATCAACACATCCCTGCAGAGGACCCAGGTGTCCCCCCAGGCCATGTTCATGCGGCTGCGGGCTGGGGAGGAGATGAGCTTCGACATGGACGTCTTCCAGCCCAAGGAGAGCCCTGTGGATCTCTACATCCTCATGGACTTCTCATACTCCATGGCTGATGATCTGGACAACCTCAAAAGCATGGGGCATAAGCTAGGTGAGGGCAGAGCTGGGAGAAGAGGGGAGCCTGCTCCTGTGCTGATGAAGGCGGTCAGCTTGCTCCTGCCTGTGTCTGCGAGTCCTCTGCCAGCACCAGAGAGGGGGATGCAGCTGGCAGTGGGCTGAGAGGTGTCTGTTTTAATTAGAGCTTCTCATCATCACTGCTCTGTGCAGCCCCGTGTGGGGATGTCTCTCTGGTCCTGCAGGGATCCTCATGTATTCTCTCCCCTTCCAGCATGGGGCTAGTGCCCCTCAGAGCTGATCTGTGCAGGGCCTTTGGCGTCTTGAACCTGCTGGGTGCTCTTGCAGGAGCTCCAGTTTTGGGGCTGCCAAAGGGAGTGTAGGTTTCTGCCCTATAAAACCCCAAAGATCCTAAAAGACGACAGTTTGGGAATCTTATATAAGAACTGACCAGCAGAGAAGATGTCCACAAAAGGACTTCTTTCCCTGGAGCAGGGAGCTCACAGGCATGTGTTTATTTATGAGTCTCCCCCTTCCTTTCCTCTCCTCCCAGCGGGCTTCCTGCAAGACCTGACTTCCAATTACACCATCGGATTTGGCAAGTTTGTGGACAAAGTCTCGTCCCCTCAGACAGACATGAGACCCGAAAAGTGAGTAAGCCCCTTGGGTCCCCGAGGTGGGAGCAGAAGGAGTAGAAAGTGCCTTCTGTTTCTCCGTGGCTTTCAGTGTCTGCGGTGCAAGAGCCTCCATCCATCTCTCTGCCTTCATTGCCAGTGTCTTCCCTGGTCTCCCCACCCCTCGGGGCTTGCTGTAGCACCGTGACAACGCCAGCAGTGTCATCCTCTGCTTTCAGACCTTCCCTGCTCTGCCACAACAGACTGCACGTCTTGTCTTCTCCTCTATCTCTGCCCTCATCCCTTCTCCCTCTCAGTGCTGGTGGCTGAGCTGCTCAGCTCCATGACTTCCCTTGAGGGACTCTCCCCACGCTTCCTCTCCTTGCACCCCAGCATCCCTTTGCTCCTGCCCCACACAAGACCCCTGGTTCCATCTCTCCTAGGCTGCGTGAGCCCTGGCACAACGCCGACTCCCCGTTCTCCTTCAAGAACGTCATCCGCCTGACCAACAACATCAACTACTTCAGCCAGGAGCTCCGCAAGGAGCGCATCTCCGGCAACCTGGATGCCCCCGAGGGCGGCTTCGATGCCATCCTGCAGACAGCTGTTTGCAAGGTGAGGGTGGCCAGGGCTGTGTTTTTAATGTGCGGATCTCCCCGATGCCCACTGATGAGCAGAAGAGCCACACACTGGGCAGCTGACAGGGCAGCCAGGGAGCCCAGGTTCAGCTGCGGTTGGTTCTTGCCCTCCCAGCCACACACTCCCAGTGCCAAGCTGTTCTGCATTCCCAATTTTTCCTAAGTCTTAGAACTTGTGTGTGTCCTGGTGTTTAATGCCCAGCACAGGAGCTGCTTGCTGGGCACCCTGCGTGTGCTCTTTGCTCTGTCCCCCCTCCACGCCCACGATGATGAAACTCTGCTCCCTGGAAAAGAGCCCACTTGGGCTTGGCCGCTTGGCTGAGGGATGAGCACAGCTTCAGACACGTCCAGGGAAGCGTGGGCTTGCCCCCTGTACACACATGTGCCTGGCACCGAGCTGCTGGGTGGGAGACACCCCGTGCTTTGGGGGTGCCAATGGGTGCTGGGATTCCTGGGGCCATGTGGCTGGTTGTGTTTGCTGCCAGGTGCAGGTGGTGCCTTGTCCCTTGGGTATTCCAGCTCCTGACAGTGCTGGCCTGCCAAGGGCTGCAAATGCTGTGCAGGGTTTGAGAGGCACAGAGATAAAGGTTCCTTCTCCCCCTCCCTGGCTGCAGGATAAGATTGGCTGGAGAAATGACAGCATTCACCTGCTCGTGTTCTCCACCGAGTCTGCCTTTCACTATGAAGCTGATGGTACCAACGTCCTGGCAGGGATCCTGGCGAGGAACGATGAGCAGTGTCACCTGGACAGCCACGGCACCTACGTGTACGACACCAAGCAGGACTATCCTTCGGTGCCCACCCTCGTGCGCCTGTTGGGCCAGCACAACATCATCCCCATCTTTGCTGTCACCAACCACTCCTACAGCTACTATGAGGTGAGGAGACCACGGCAGTGATGCCACGTGGGATTACCTTTCCTCCAGGACCTCTGCCTCAGCTCAGCTGTGAGGAGAAAGTGTTCTGCCATCGCTTGTCCCCAAGTGCTAAACCAACACCTTGATATCTGGAGGGTGCCACACTGTGTTGGGGGGCTGCTCTGGGTTGTGGGAGGTCTCGGGGTGTATTACTGGGTGCAGGAATCTGAGCTTCTAGAGGTCTCCCTGTGGTGGTTTCTGCTTCTTGTAAAGCAGTGGAGGCACAGGGCTGGGGAGTAATTTAGGTTGGAAGGGACATTTGGAGGTCTCTGGTCCAAGTCTTGCTCAAAGCAGAGCCCGCTCCCGTGATAGAGGAGGGTTCTCAAGGCCTTGGCTCAGGGAGCTCCTGTCTCTCTGCAGAAGCTGCACAAGTATTTCCCCATCTCTGAGATCGGGGTGCTCCAGGAAGACTCTTCCAACATTGTGGAGTTGCTCCACACAGCCTTTGAGGTAATGGTGCTCTCTGGGGCTTCACTCTGGCTTCCAGGGAGGGCAGAGGGTGGGCACCCCCTGAGCAGGAGAGAGGGCAGGAAGCAGGATGTGGCCCTTCTGGAGCAGGCCACGGGATGGTCACAGGATACTGCTGACAATCAACTTGTGCTTATCCTCTGCCACCCAGCGCATCCTCTCCAAGATGGACATCCGGGCTGATGCCACCCCCAGAGGCCTGAAGACAGAGTTCACCTCCTCGATGTTTGAAAAGACAGAATCTGGCTCCTTCCACATCACCCGTGGAAAAGTGGTAAGTCCTCGGATGGCAGCGGAGGGAAGGCGCGTGTGAGGGGATGAGCTCTCCGTGTCCAGCTGGGATGTGGCCCGGCAGAGCTGGCTCATCCCTGTAGTGTGTCCCTTCCTTCAGGGCAAGTTCCGCATGCACGTGAATGCTCTGGAGTACGTTGGTGGGCAGCACGTCTGCAGCCTCCCCGAGAAGGACCGGCAGGGAGAAATTCACGTGAAACTCACGTCCCTGAGCGACAGCCTCACGATCAAAACTGCTGTCGCCTGCGACGTGTGTCCCTGTGAACAGGTAGGGTGATGCAGAGAGGTGCCTTCCTCCTCCTGGCCAGCCTGGGGTGGGAATGTGTTGGCTGGTGCATGTGGGTCCTGCTCGACCCTTCAGCGATGCTCAGCCTGGCCAAGATCTCCATCACTGCCTGTTCCAAGCTGGGTGTGATGTCCTATGGCAGAGCTGGGTCTTCAGGGCAAAACTTTGCCCCTGGATCTGCCCTTCTGATTCCTGAAATGGTCTTGGGGGCAGCTGGGCCCATTCAGCAATGCCTCTTCTCTCTTCTCTTCCAGCAACAAGAGTTGGACTCGCCCAAGTGTAGTTTCCATGGGAACTTTGTCTGCGGACAGTGCATCTGCCACCCGGGCTGGTAAGGGCTGTGTCCGGATCCACACCCCTCCCAGGGATCCTGCTAGGTCCGGGGACCCACAGTGGCACACACTCACGCCCTGGGCACCCTGCCCAGGACCCCGCTGTGCTGCGCTCTGCTCTGCTCCTGCCTCTCTCAGCACCATCTCTGTCCCCAGGCGAGGGGACACGTGCGACTGCTTCCCGGCCTCATTCCCCAGCGACGAAGACTGCATCCGCCCCGGGGATGCGGACCCGTGCTCAGGGCACGGCGAGTGCCTGTGCGGGAAGTGCCAGTGCTACTCCGAGGACCAGACCCCGCGCTTCGACGGCACCTTCTGCGAGTTCGACGTCCTGCAGTGCCCACGCGCCTCTGGCCTCCTCTGCAACGGTGAGAGCACCCCCAGAGCCCCCCAGCTGGGGGATGTGCTGGGCCTGGTGGCACAGACAGAGTGTCCTGGACTGGTGGCACTGGCACGGGGGGTTGAGTGACCAGTGATGGGCTGCAGGGACTCTGCGCTTGCAGACGAGTGGGAAGGATGCTGTGGAGTCTGTTTGCAGCCCCTGTGCACCCCGAAGAAAGTGGGGGAGACAGGGCTGGGGGAATAGCACAGCACTGGAGCCCAGGTAACCCCTCCTGTCACCCCCAGAGCGTGGCAACTGCTCCAGGGGCGCCTGTGTGTGCGAGAGCGGCTGGGAGGGCCCGAGCTGTGAATGTCCTGCGAACAACAACAACTGCATCGATAGCCAAGGGGTAGGTGCTGCCCTGCCCTCCCCAGGGACCACTGCTCCAGGCAGATCCCCAGTGTTGGAATCTCTGGGCTGCTGGAGAACTTTGCTGAGTCCCAGAGCCGCTGCGTGATTGCTCTCAGACACCGACTGTCACCTCTTCTCTCCCAGGGCATTTGCAATAACCAGGGGAATTGTGAATGCGGCAGATGCATCTGCAACGAGACTTTGCTGCACCTCAGCTCCACCTGTGAAATCAACTACTTCCTGGTGAGTCCCTCCGGGTTTATCACTTATTCCCATGCAGAGCCTCCAGGGAAGGAAGGCAAAGCAGAGATGAAGGCACATCTCAGTCAGGAACAAAATCCTGAGCAAGGGTTAGTCTCACCTGTCCTGTGGCCAGGAAGGGGCTGGCATGGGAGCTGCTTTGTAGCCACAGGCTGTCTTTGCCCTCCTGTTCACCAGCAGCAGCTGTTGAGAGTCTGTCCGTGTTTATCTGCACCCTGGTGATGGGCAGAGGTTTGAGGCTCAGCTTGTGGCTTGTTCTGATTTGCCTCAAGACTGGGAAAAAACTCATTTCATAGAATCCCAGACTGGTTTGAATTGGAAGGGACATTAGATCTTATCTCATTCCAACTCCCCTGCCATGGGCAGGGACACCTTCCACAAGATCCGATTGCTCAGGGCCCCACCCAACCTGGCCTTGAACACATTTGATTTCCCCGTTGACAAACATGGGCTAATCCCACAGAGGGGATGGAGAAAGCTGGCTTGGTCATGTTTTGGAAAGGCCACTGAAACCCTTGGAGAAGATTTGATTGCTGCCCAAATGCAGGCTGTTGGGATAAGAGATTTTGGAGATAGCTGGGCTTTTAAATCCTTCCTTAGCTGCTTGTTCTCAGTCACTCCTCTTTTTGACCTGGACCTTGCCCTGGCTCTGGGGTGAGGATGCAGCGCTGCCTCTCCAGCTCTGCCTTTCAGAGGCTGTGTCCTCCCTCGCTCCCGTGGGTGTCCCTGACCGCCCACCCCACCTCTCCCAGGGCTTCCAGGCTGCGTGTGAGAGCATCCGGGACTGTGTCCGCTGCCAGACCTGGGGGACGGGCAGCCTGAAAGGGAACTGCAGCTCGTGCCAGCTCCAGATCCAGATGGTGGAAGAGCTGAAGAAAGGTAACATGAGAAGCAGAGCTGGGCGCAGACACATGCGGTGTCTCCTGTGTGCCCTGCTCCGTGTGTGTGTGTGTGCGTTTAGGGTGCTCCCCAAGTCTTTCCTGGCTCTGGTGACTTCCCAGCTGTGTCCCCTCTCCCCACAGAGGAGGCTGGAGAGTACTGCTCCTTCCAGGATGAGGATGATGACTGCACCTACCGCTACACCCTGGAGGAAGACCCCAACGTCCTCCCCAACGCTACTGTCCGCGTGCAGAAGAATAAAGGTGAGCAGGGACCTGGGAGGAGCAGGGGATGTCCAGCCTGGGGTCTGGATCAGAGTGACCAAGCCCACAGTGCCTCCAATCCCTGCTTTGTCCCTTTGCTGTGCCCCTGGGCAGGGTCAGCTGCAGGCAGCACCTCCCTGCCCACCTTTCTGTGTGACACGGGTGGGTGACACTGTCTGTCACATGAACTGCAAGGGGTGGAGTGTGGCACCCTCAGAGAGACCTTCAGAGATCAGAGCCTCTCCCCTGCTGCCATGGGAAGGGATGGCTGCAAGGTGCTGCACAGCCCTTTGGTATGGCTGGGTGTGAGCAGAGGTGTGACAGCCCTCCCTGAACAGCATTCCTCGTTGGGAGGAATTCCCAGGGTTAACTGGGCTGCTCCATCCCTCAGAGAGCTGTGCTCCAGCCTTTCCCCTGTGTCCCTGCCTCCCTGCTCCCTCCCTGCACACCCCACATGGGGGCTGATGCCTGGGAGTGACATTGCTGTCCCTTGCAGAGTGCCCGCCTGGGAGCTTCCTCTGGCTCATCCCACTGCTCATCTTCCTCATCCTGCTCCTGGGGCTGCTGCTCCTGCTTTGCTGGAAGTTCTGTGCCTGCTACAAGGTGAGTGTCTCAGCTGGCTGCCCCAGCCCAGGGAGAGAACCAGATATGGCCAAAAACCTGACGGATTTCCGGAATCCACCCAGGCTCCAGCATGGCCAGATTGGCAGGGGATGTCCCTGTGGTATCTAGCGCCTCTGCTGCTGCCGACATGAGCCGCTGGTGAAATTTTAGTCGGATTTCCCCTATCTGGCTAAAATCAGCTTGGGAGCCCCATCCACCCGCTGCCCACGCATCCCTGCTGATGTGGATCCTCCCCGACGGAGACAGGGAGGGGTTTTGTCCTTGGCCGCAAAGTGATTGTGTCTCTGGCCATTTGTTTTCTAGGCTTGCCTGGCCCTGCTCCCCTGCTGCGCACGAGGTACCAGCCCTTGGTCCTGGGGGAAGGGTCTGTGGGGTGCACTGCCTTCCTGAGTTTGGGGGTGTGCTGGGATAGGCATCCCCCCTCTCTGAGCCGGGGAGGTGGATCAGGGAGAAGGCTCCTAACAGAGAGCCTGAGACAAGGAGCCCTGGAGCTGCTGGTCCACTTTTCTTCCCTGCCCCGTACCCTGGGATGCCCTGCTGGGAATCCCACTGCTGGCTCTCCCTGACCTTGTAATGCTTAGCTGGTGAGATGTGATCTCCCCACTCATGAACACCCCTTGCTCCCTCCGTCCCAATCCCCTCCTGAGATCCCAACCCCCTTAGCATGGTGGAAACCCTAAATATCCCCCAGAATAGAGCCTCTGGCGTTGGGAAACTGATGGCTGGCGTTGTCCCAGTGTGCCCAGGCTCTGACCCCGCCCCTGGCTCTGCAGGTCGCACCGTTGGCTTCAAGGAGGACCACTACATGCTCCGCCACAGCCTCATGTCCTCCGACCACCTGGACACGCCCCTGGTGCGCAGCGGCTCCCTCAAGGGTCGGGACACGGTCAGCTGGAAGATCCACAACAATGTCCACAAGCAGGGCGTCACCTCCCCCGCTGCCACCAACCCCAAGGACCTCAGTGAGTGTCACCTGCGAGGGACAGGGCGGGGGAGGTGCTGTGGGTGCTGTAAAGGACCCAAAGCCCAGAGTGTTACTTCCAAGCCCAATTACAAGGGTGGTTGTTCCTTTACCTGCTTCTATCCTGGGGGAAGCTGAGCAGCACAGTCCTGTGTCCAGCCCTGTGGCAGGGCCCTTGGAGACCTCCTGATGTGCCCTGCTTGTGTCTGAGTCTCACGAGCTCTGTGATCCCAGCCTTGACTTCGCTGCCTCATCAGTCCAGAGCCACCACTGAAAGCTGTTTCCTTCTCTGGATCTGGCAGAGAGCTTCCCAGTTCTCAGAGGGTTTTCCCTGCCTGTGCTGTGGGATTTGGGTGTTGGTGATTCAGGAGCTGGACACGGAGCATGACGTGTGTCCCCGTGCTCCCAGCCTCCGGGAGGGTTATTTCTCTGACCAAGAAGGAAGGAGTTTGATTTGGGAATTTCTCTTTCCAGTTCCCTACGGACTGTCTCTGAGGCTGGCCCGGCTTTTCACGCAGAACCTGGTGAAACCGGACACCCGGGAGTACGAGCAGCTGCGCAAGGACGTGGAGGAGAACGTAGGAGCCTGGGCACAAGGGGGGCTCGGGGTGGCCTTGGGGACAGCCACACAGGAGGCTGGGCAGTGCCCCTTCCCTGGGAACTCAGACAGCTCTTGAAAGGAAGGAGCAGTTTTTCTTCTCCTGTGAGAAAGCACAATTTTTAAGGTCACAATTGTAAGAATTAGCAAAGCATCTCGTTGAGATTTCGGATTTGCTTTGGGGCACATGATCTGAAGCTCCTGTTTGGCTTCAGTTTGCAGCCTCTTGCCATGTCCTGGGGAGAAAACTGATGTGGGAGGGCCTGGGGTGGTCAGAGGGCTCCTGTGTTTTGCGGCAGCAGCATCTGCTCACTGAGCACATCCCTGTTCAGTGAGGGATGCGCTGTGAAAGCCCCTCTCGCTCCTTGCAGCTGAACAACGTTTTCAAGCACATTCCTGGCTGCCACAAGGTCCAGCAGACCAAGTTCAGGTGAGTCAACGGGGGAGAGACTCCTGCAGAGGAGGGCTCCTACAGGGCACTGCTGCTGATGGGGCTGGACCAGAGGGCTGGGGTGTGAAATCTGCAATGCTGAGAGGGAGCCTGGTCTGTGAGACAAGCCCGGTGTGGTGCTTCACCCACCCAGGGCTGCAGAGCCCACCCAGCTGTGGAGGAGATCTCAGCTGAGTCTGGCTTTGGAGCAGCAGGAACAAATCCTGGTCGCATGGTGCTCAATGGGAGAATTCCCACTGGCTTCAAAAGTTTCAGCCTGATGCAAACTTAGGAGTGCCTGGTGCAGGCTGGGAGGAATTTGAGGATGCCAGTGCTGAGCAGGGAGTGGTATCTCCTCCCCACAGCCTGATCCAGATGTGATCTTCCCTGTGGGCACGTTCCTCACTGCATTGGGAAACCCAGGGCGGGAGGGAGCAGCCGGGCAGGAGGGAACATGTGCTGGGGCTCTGCGGGATGGGTTGGCACCCGCGGGGCAGTGCTGCAGCTCAGACCTGCACAGGGCTGTGATTCACACAGCACTTTGTCTCTCCAAAGGTGTTAGTCACTCTGATTTGGTTGGGTTTTTTTTATTCCCCCAGGTTACAGCCCAATTCTGGGAAAAGGTAAGAGGAATTTGCAGCTCTCTGGTGCAGCTTCTCCCTCTTTGTACACACACGTGTGGGGTGACTGAGTGCCCCGCACACTCACTGGCCCCCAGCTGCAGTGTGAGATGAGTTACCCTGGTCTCAGCTCTCACCTGCCTTTCCCTCCTCTTCTCCCAGGCAGGATCACACCATTGTGGACACGGTGCTCACTGCCCCCTACTCAGCCAAGCCAGACATCATCAAAGTGGTGGAAAAACACGTTTCCCACGAGGCTTTCAATGACCTGAAGGTTGCACCGGGTTATTATACGGTGACCTCAGACCAAGGTAGGGAGCAGAGCCCAGCGCTGCCTCCTGGCTGGGTACAGAGGGTTATTTCCCACCTCTCACCCTTGCCCTTTGCCCCAGATGCTCAGGGAATGGTGGAGTTCCAAGAGGGCGTGGAGCTGGTGGACGTCCGTGTCCCACTCTTTATCAGGGAGGATGATGATGATGAGAAGCAGCTGCAGGTGGAGGCCATCGAGGTCCCCAACGGCATCGCGAAGATTGGGCGCAGGGTTGTCAACATCACCATCATCAAAGAGCAAGGTGAGGGGCTGTGACTGTGTGAAGGTGTTTGAGTGTCCTGTGTCCGGACGGGCTGGTGTGGTTTGTGAGGCACAGTCTGCGTACCTGAGCACCCCCAGGTCACAGAGCAGAGACTTGCTTGGTGACTCCTTTCTGAAGTCATCTGGGTCTGAACTGCAGCATCCTTTAAAGCATCCAAAAGGCGGGGCATCTTCCCTGCTGACAGAAACATTTGACCATCACAAGTTTAGATGCTGCCAATTCCATGACAGAGTAAGGGCTGACCATATTCCTCTGCTGCTCCAGTTCATCCAGTGCTGGAGTGAAGCTGAACCTCTTTGATGTTATTGTGCTAATGTCCCCAGCACTTTCCCTCTGCTTCCCACCCGGCTGTTTTGAGCAGGGAGCACAAATGGGGAGTGGTGAAGTCTCCAGCCCATGCAATGATACTTCATGCACAGGTCACACCCGTGGGTGACAGGAACTCTCTTCAGGGAGGACGCCTGAGTGTTTGTGGTGTGATTCTTCGTGTGTTTGCTCTACATATTCTTTCTCTCCTGCCCTTTCCAGCCAGCAGCCTCATCACCTTCCTGCAGCCAGCCTATTCCCACAGCCGCTTTGATAAGCTGGCCAAGATCCCTGTCCTGCGGGAGATCATAGACAACGGGAAATCCCAAGTCACCTACAGGACCCGGGATCTCACCGCCAAGAATGGCAGGGTAAGGGTGATGCTCCTGGCCCTGGCGAGCAGGAAGGAGTGGGAATGTAGGGCTGGGAAAAGGCCAACCGTGGGGTTGCAGAAGAGGGGTTATCAGGATGTGGCTGGGAGAGAGGGGACCCAAGGCTTGAGGTCAGCACAAAGGTAGACATTCCCCTCCATCCCTTGCTTCCTCAGGGAGGGAGGACCTGAGAGGATGCCTGTGCCTGAGGCAGAGGGTACCGGCTGCCCCTGGAGCTGGGGGCACTGGGAGGCAAAGGGGGATTGACTGAAGGATGTGAGGGGAAGCTCTTTGGGAGTCTCCTCATGGATGCTGCAGGCTGTAATCATAGAATCATAGAACATTTTGAGTTGGAAGGCACCTTACAGATCATCTTGTTCCAAGCCCCTGCCATGGGCAGGGACACTTTCCACTAGACCAGGTTGCTCAGAGCCCCATCCAGCCTCACCTTGAACACACATCTTCCTTCTCCTCCAGGACTACATCTTCACGGAGGGCGAACTGGTCTTCCAGCCTGGGGAGACCCGAAAGGAGGTGCAGGTGCCCTTGCTGGAGCTGACAGAGATAGACACCCTCCTCAACAACTGCCAGCTCAAGCAATTTGCCGTCGACCTCCTCCACCCCAAGTATGGTGCCAAGGTCGGCCGCTACCCCCAGACCACGGTGACCATCGCTGACCCAGGTAGGGGCTGGCAACCAGGCGGTGACAGTGGCTGCGGGTGCTGTGGGACCCCCCTCCCCGGACCGGCCCGCCCCGATGTGGTGCACAGAGTTCCATCCTCGCCCAAAAAGCCGCAGCAAGGTTCCTCCAGCTCCGACTGGTAGATTTGGGTCCCCCTCTAGAGGCACGAGTGGGAATAGTCAGTGGGTGAGGAGAAGATGGATCGTCTCCCTCGGTTAAGGAAATGGAATGGATTCTTAATTCCTTTTCCTTGGGAATTTGAAAGAAAAGCCATAAAAATAAGGGAGAGGTAGGACTTGCCATGAGTGGTGCGTGGTGCTTCCTGTGGCTGGACAAGGAAAACTGTCATCAAGTGAGTCAATAACATAAATAATGGCTTTATCACAGCATGGCAGGGCAGCGCTGAGAAAGGCACGCTTCCTTCTTTCATCCAAGGGGGAGGACTGGCCCTGATGTGATCTTTCTTGTCTGCAGAGCTGGTAGATGGTGTCCCCTCGATGACTGGCCTGGGCCAGGTCCCCCAGTCCCCCAAAGGCCGCCTGAGTGCACCACTGAATCCCGATGCCCGTGCCCTCAGCTCCAGGGAAATCAGCTTCAACTGGTTCCCTCCACCAGGAAAACCCCTGGGGTACAAGGTAAGGGGGTGAGTGGATCCCAGGGAAGAGTGTGGGTGCCCTCCTGCAGGTGTTTCGCACGGAGATTTGTACCGAAGGGATCCAAGTACGCACCCAAAAAGGGAGCAAGTTCACCCCTTCTGGTCCCCTCCATCCTTGAGGGACCATTGCTGGGTGGATGAGGGACATACGAGAAAGATTCCTGGCGGCTTCATCTCCCTTTCCATTGCTTATCATGAAGTGCCCAGACTGTCCTGGCCTCCCATTTCAGAGGAATGACACAACCCCATTCCCAGAGCAGATTTAGTAAGAGACAAGGAATTTGTCACCCATTACCCAAGGATCTGAAGGAATCACGGCTTGCTTTTGCTTTGCCAGGTGAAATACTGGATCCAGGGAGACCCTGAGTCAGAAGCTCATCTCATTGATGTCAAAACGCCATCAGCACAGCTGAGTAACCTTTACCCCTTCTGCGACTACGAGCTGCAAGTCTGCGCCTACAACGCCATGGGAGAAGGGACGTACTCGGACATCGTCCACTGCCGCACGCTGGAGGAGGGTGAGCGACCCCACACCTTCCTTCCCTCCACGTGGGAGCAAGTCTGTACCTCTGCACCCAGCACCGGGGTCAGGGCTCCAGCCCTGAGCTTCTGCTGGTCTCGGGGTCAAGCACTGAGTGTTTCCCACTGCAACCCAGCTGTGATCTGGGGAACTCTGGGCATCCACTGGTTCCTGACTTGCAGTGATGGGGACCCTTCGCTTTTGCCTTCCCAGTGCCCAGCGAGCCCGGGCGCTTGGCTTTCAATGTCGTGTCTTCCACCGTGACCCAGCTGAGCTGGGCTGAGCCTGCGGAAACCAACGGGGAGATCACGGCCTATGAAGTCAGTTATTGTCTTGTCAACGAGGGCAACGGTAAGAGCTCATTTTTGGATGGGACAGTCCAGCCAGGCTGAGGGGCTGGAGGACATTTTCTGCAGGCTAGGCCGGTCCCAAGCAGCAGCAGCAGAGCCAAAACAGCTCCAGGCATGTTTCTTTTGAGAACTGGGATTTGGACGGGTCACTTCTTGATGGAAAGAGCACAGAAAAATCACCAGTCAGGATTTAACCCTGCAAATCCCAGAGAACTCTGTTCCCATTCAATTCCATAGTGTTTTATGTTGTTTTTCATCTCAAAACTTAGCTCATAGGTCTAGATAAAGGGGTGGGGTGCCAGGAAGGTGTTATTTGTGAAACACCAGCAGCGGAAGACCTCTCCTGTAGGTTGACTTCAGCATTCAGTTTGGGAATTACCCTGAGATGATGCTGCCAGTTGTGAGCAGCCCAAAGAGCTGCTGCACTTTTTCCCAGAGCCAGGCTGTATCCTGACACCAAAGTGCGGGGTGTTGGGGGGTCCTCTGTGCCTGGTGGGTGACAGGCGTGCCCGTGCCTTGCAGTACCCGTTGGGCCCATGAAGAAGGTGCTGGTTGAAGACCCCAAGAAGCGCGTGGTGCTGATCGAGAACCTGCGGGAGTCACAGCCCTATCGCTACATGGTGAAGGCCAGGAACGGCGCGGGCTGGGGGCCCGAGAGAGAAGCCACCATCAACCTCGCCACGCAGCCCAAGCGCCCCATGTCCAGTGAGTGCCAGCCTGGGCAGGGGGCAGAGGGGCAGGAGCCGTGCTGGGGAGAGCTCCCCATCACCCCAGCTGCTTCCCTGCCTCATGTTTGCTCTGCTGCTCCAGCCACCCTGGGAATGCTGAGGGCCAGCCTGAGCGTTGTGTGGTTTTTTGCTGCTTGTGCCTTTTTTTGCTGCTTGTCTAATGGCACTTTCCACCTCTCCTGCAGTCCCCATCATCCCTGATGTCCCCATCATTGATGCAGAGGGAGGCGAGGACTACGACAGCTACCTGATGTACAGCGCAGACGTGCTCCGCTCTCCAGCTGGCAGCAAGCGGCCCAGTGTCTCTGATGATTCAGGTTCGTGTCTCTGAGTTTGAAAAGGTCATTTCTAACATTCATTTTCTTTAACAGCAGCTTTCAGCAATGAGCTTCACTGCTCCTTTCCATCTCTGAGGTGGGGAGATCCAAGTCGCGGAGATGGTGGAGATCAGCCTTTCCAAAGCTCAGTAGCTGCATCCATGGGAACACTTGCCTGGTCACAGTGTAAATAAGGCCAGTGCCTCCTTGTCGTAGCCATGGGGCAAAGAGAAATCTCATTGTGGGGTGGGAGAGGAGCTTTTCATGGCTCATCTTCCCTTTGTGTTGCCATTTGGCTGAATCGTGAGAGTTAACATCAGCAAACAAGCACCGGCAAAGGCACAGACCTCTGAGTACGCTGGATGCTCAGGGTCTAGACCAAGCCAACAGGAGGGAACTCAGCAGAGCTGGGAGGGCACTGGCCTCTCTTCCTCTATCCCTTCACTTTCTGAATGAGGTTGACTCCCTGGTCTTGTGCTGGGACAAGGAGGGGAACGTGAACCCTAAGTGAAATGATGAGGTGTGTCTGTAGGAACTTCTCTGGGGGGTTCTCCAGGGCCTGGGACCCAAGAGCAAGTCCCTGGTCCTTTCAGAGAGAGCAAGGTAATGGGAACATCAGGAGTCCGACCACCCCAAGTGCACATCAAGGAGTGATGAAACCTCTCCTGAGCAGAGGACAATTGTTGCAGACTCTTCATGCAGGGACAGGCGCGTGGTGGGACTTTGACTCTCACCTTTTGTCATGATGGACACAGGGCTGGAAAACAGTCTAGGGGTTGAGGAACCCCCTGCATGTCACGCTCCCACCATTCTCCATCTACCAGATGGTTGCACCACCTGAACTCCTCAGCTCACACTTGGCAACACGGGCTGTGAACAGGCATCGTCCCCACTGGTGCTTGTCCCTTCCTGTCCTCAGCAAGCAGCACGGAGGTGGTGGGTGGCCCACCCTGACCCCTGCAGACCGTGCCAACACCAGTGCTTGCGTTGTCCCAAAAGGCTCCAGCTGGAAATTTGTGCCGTTGCTGGGAGAAGACCTGGACCTTCGCCGCATCACCTGGAAGCTCCCACCCGAAACCATTCCCCGCCTCTCTGGCAGCAGCCGCCTCTCCTCAGACACCGAGGGGCTCCTCCACGAGGAGGACAGCGCTGCGGCTCCTGGCAGCGTGAGGAGGAGCGGGACGCCCCGGCCCCAAGCAGGTGAAGGACGGCTCTGTTACAGCGCTGAGTGTCCTGTCTCGTCCTACTTTGAGCCGAGGGGCCGGCGGATGAGCTCTGTGTCCCCTGTCTCCCCTTGTGTGCCCACCCTCGTGTTGGTGTGATCTGCTTCAAAACCTTGTCCCGGTGTGTCTGCTCACGAGAGTGTCAAGGTAACCCCCATCTCGGCATGGACTTGGGAGCCTGCTAGCAAGTTCCTTCTACCAAAGGCTGGACCTTCGAGGCAGGAACAAACTCAGATGATATCTACCAAGTGCCACCTCCAAGGGCAGCTCTTCACCTTAATTAAGTGTCCCAAGCTTCTGGGGCAGATCTGCTGGACTGTTAAACAGAAATCACTCTCTCACAGATGGCTGATCTCTCCTGGCCTGCTGGGAGGGGATGGGAATTTGTTTGTCAAGGACCAGAACAATGGAGCAGAGTTTGCTTTTCAGATCCAGCTGAGATGGGATGCGGAATGAGATCTGGAGAAACCGCCTCCATAAAGGGCCATTTTCCTTCTTTCACCTTCTTTTTAAACCTGAAATTATAAACCTGTGCTTGCGTCTAAGGGGAGATAAGAGAGAGTGTGGCAAGAACCACAAGGCAGTGCCCCAGCAAGGCCGAGGTCTGGAGTTACCTTGGGCACCACGGGTGTGTCTGGTGCTGGGTGTAGGGAGAAGCCTTTGTGTACCTCTTTGTTTCTGCGTCTCTTGTTGGGTGTTGTGGCTTGTTCCAGATGTAGCGTTCCAGAACCACCTTCCAGAGCGGCTGAACATGGGATGCAGGCTGAACATGATGCCTGCCGTTTCCTCCCCAGGGAAACTAGAGCAGCAGCTTTGTCCACAGCCACATTCCTCACGGTGTGCCCTCTTCCACAGAGCACTTGCTGAATGGCCGGGTGGACTTCTCCTTCCCCAGCAGTGGCAGTGGCACCCTGACCAGGACAGCCAACACCAGCTACCACCAGCTGAGCTCCCACGTGCACCAAGAGCATAGGGTGATGGGGAGCTCCTCGCTGACAAGAGACTACTCCACGATGCTGATGGGGCACGGTGAGTACCACAGGGATGAGACCTGTCCTTCCCTTCCATCCCCAGGACTGTCTTTGGACCTGCATCCTAAAGTCCTCGTGGGCTGAGGACTGTGCTCACAGTTAAGGGGGCCTATGAACCCCAGGTCTGGAAGGTCATGTCCCCACCACTGATGTTTGGTGCTTTGCTAAGGCCTCTCTGCTTCCAGACCAGTTTGGAAAGGGTTCCCACCCCTCGCGTGCAGGGTGCTCAGGGAAGGGAGCTCCATCCTTATCCTCACACCACGAAGCACTCCAGGGAGAGCACACGTCTCTTCTCCTCACTCTATCCAGCAGTGTGGTTGCCTTTCAGCTCCACGTGTGTCAATCAGCTGGTGCTGACGGAAGGTGGTTAAAAGATTCTTCACACCTGAACCTTAAAAAGTCACCTGTGCAGGAGCCTGGGCTGAACCTGCTCTGAGATCTCCAATGGTGTTTTTCTCTTTCTTCTTGCACTGCTTCTGTAGATTACGCGGGGACACTCCTCCCTCCCATCCATGAAGATGCTGGGAGGACGCTCCTCCGGCCCCGGGACGTGGGTTTCAGGAGCAGGGCAAAGGTGAAGGGTTACTACCCCAGCATTGGCTGTCGGGACTCTATAATCATGACTGATGGGTCCGCAGGGATGTGCAAGTACATAGGTACAGCTTGTCCAGTGTCTCCTCCCAGCCACACATCCCATAACAGCCCAGCCACCATCCATCCGTGAGCTGCTGCCATCCACTGCTCACCCCAAACCTCCTCTCCATGGCTTGCTGTGTGCTGTGCTGATTTTCCTCCTGACCCGGCCTGCGCCTCCATCACGTCACCTTTCTGTTTGCGGGTGAATTGCAGGTTTCAACCCACCTGGACTGATTAACATCCACCACCACTGCTGCCACCGTGCTCTGATCAACTCGTTGTCCCCATCCTCTTCATTCCTAACGAGCTTCTTGTTCTCAGTCTTACTCCACAGGCCTTTGGAGAACTCTTGGGGAGAATGTGTGCTCCTTATGAGATGTCCCTCTGCAAGCTCCTTGTCAATGAGGGGCTTCAGTCCCTGAGTGTCACCTGGGAGGTTGCTGTGCTCTCCATGAGCCTTGTGTCCCAGTGGGATGAGCTGAGGAGCACCCAGATGTGGTTCTAGGCCACATGAACAGGGCCTGGAGCTGTTGGGCGGGATTTAGTTGTAGATTAGGGCCAGTCTTAATAGACCTACACCTGATGAAGTCTATGAAGATTCTGGCAGACTGGACAGGGTCCTTAGGGGTTGAGTGAGGAGGGTCACAGCTAGCACCAGGCCCCTGCTCTGGGCTCTCTGCCACAGGGGCATGAAGCTTACCTTAACTCGTCCCACCCAAGCTTGGCACCCCGAGGCCATGGGACACCCCTGTAGCTGTGCAGAGCCAGCCAGCCCCCCCTCATGACAGGTCAGCTTGCAGAGATGACATCTCACCACATCCTCCCCGAACCATCAGGACCATCCCATGTTTGCGTGTGCCACCCCCTCCTCTCCCCCANCCTCAGACTCCAGGAAGCTGCTGGGCATCCCCGACACCCCCACCCGCCTGGTGTTCTCTGCCCTGGGCCCCACGTCCCTGAAGGTGAGCTGGCAGGAGCCTCGCTGCGAGAAGGAGGTGCAGGGCTACAGTGTGCAGTACCAGCTCCTCAGTGGAGGTCAGTGAACAGGCACTGGGGGGTTGGTGGGAGTTTTGGGTGGTGGAGAGTCTGCTCTGCGTTTTCTGGCTCTGGATGACCCTGCTCTGAGCAAAGCAGGTTAGACCAGATGATCTCCAGAGGTGCCTTCCAACCTCAACCATTCTGAGATTCAGGGTCCTAAATCTGCTTTTTGTGTAGCCTNNNNTTTTTTTTTTTTTGTGCAGGAAATGTTGCAGCTACCCCACAGCTTTCATTCCCTGTTTCTCCTAGAGGGAGAACAATTCCTGGGGTTGCTTGTAGAATCATCTCTCTTCCAAAAATACCCCTCTTTGATTGATTCTCTCCATCAGCCCAAGCATCTTACCTGAATGTTTTTCCAACACATGGGACTTGGAAGAAGGACTGAAATGAAAATATCTTCTTTTTACATGAATCTCATGGCAGCATTAGTGAAAACAGAATTCTTTTGTCTGAAACTCCTTGAGTTTTCAAGAAGCTGTTGTTTATCCCAAGCCTTTTTTTGGGAAAACATCTTGTCCTGGGCTACCCATCGTTGGTGGTGGCAAGGTGTGATGGAGGTGGTTGGGGAGGGCCCCTGAATGGCTTTTGCAGGCAGTTTGTTTGAGACCGAGTCTCGGTGAAAGCTGTGGCTCTGTCTCTGTGCCTGCCAACGTGGTGTTGACGTCCTCTTCCATGCGTGTCCCAGGAGAGGTGCACAGGATCACCATCCCCAACCCCAGCCAGAACTCAGTGGTGGTGGAGGACCTGCTGCCCAACCACTCCTACATCTTCAAGGTGAAGGCGCAGAGCGAGGAGGGCTGGGGCCCCGAGAGGGAAGGAGTCATCACCATCGAGTCCCAGGTGGACCCACAGAGCCCGCTCAGTCCCGTGCCAGGTGAGGTGGCTGGGGGCAGAAGGGTGGCACTGATGTCTCTGCTGCTGTCTACAGTGCTGGCCTGGCCGTTTTCTCTCCTCTTGCCACATCCTGAGCTCTCCTTTCCTTCCTCTCGTTTTGGAGCATGACCTTCTTCCCCACACACTCACTTTGCACTCGTTGTCCCGAGAGCTGAGCCGTTCTGGCTCGTTCCATAAATGCTGTGTGCAGATCCCTCCCAGGCTCCCTTTGCTGTGATTCTGATGTGTCCCCTGTGCCCTTGCAGGTACCCCCTTCACCCTGAGCACCCCCTGTGCCCCTGGACCACTGGTTTTCACTGCCCTCAGCCCGGACTCTCTGCACCTGAGCTGGGAGAGACCCCGTGAGCCCAATGGGCCCATCCTAGGCTACAGGATCACCTGTGAGATGCTGCATGGAGGAGGTACAGTATCAGGCTGAGGCAGCCCAGTTCCCTTGTGTAGAGCACCAGATACCTCCGGCCAAAGTAGCAATTTGCTGCATTTTGGCTGAGACCAGTAAGAGTTGTTTGCTTACATCAGTGCAGACAAAGTGGGGACATGCGGCTGATTAGGCCTGAGAGCTGCTGGCTCCTGACACTTTGTGCCATTCCGTGGTCTGGTCTAAAAAGTGTGGTGGGAAGAGGAAGGACCTGTTGATTATTGCAGTCAAAACTCCGTGGAGGCTGGTTGTTGAGGTTCCCTACTGTAGTGAAATGGGGTTGTCTTAACCCTTGGTAGAAGTGGGTGTGATCCTACAGCCTGTGGGTTGTGTAAAGCTCAGGGAAAGCCAAGGCAGCAGAGGTGGGGGGTCAGTGTGTTTGGGGGGACCATCACTCTTGTCTGTCTTCACCACTCTGTCCGTGTGGATTAGGGGAGCCCAGGACAATCTATGTCGAAGGAGACAACCTGGAAACCACCCTGACTGTGCCCCACCTGAGTGAGAATGTCCCGTACAAATTCAAAGTGCAAGCCAACACCACCCAAGGCTTTGGGCCAGAGAGAGAAGGCCTCATCACCATTGAATCTCAGGACAGAGGTACAGTACCGTGTCTTTGTGGAGATGCAAAGAGAAACCTCTCAGAGCAGGCAACACAACTCCTGCAGTGACTTTCCAGCTCTGGTGGTGACTCCATGCTCCGTGAAAGACATGGAGACAGTGTTTTCCGTGAAGGCAGTGCTGTGCCTGGTGAGCACTGCCCCAGTCCTGGTGCACTGAATGAGGGAGCACTTGCCAGTGTTTAACTTATGGTGAAACTTCTGCCTGTTTGTACAAATACCTGGAGGCAGCTTCTTACTGCCCAGGTGTGAGACCTCCCCAGTCCTCCCAGTTCATCCTGAACCTGGCTCCAATATCAGCAAGGAAAACCTCCTGAGCCTGCTGGCGCTCACTGTGCAGGGCTGAGGTGTTGGAAGCTCCTTGTTATTTCTTGACCGGCTTGTCCCTTTTCTTTCTCCCCAGGTGTTTTCTCCCAGTTTGGAGGACAGCAGTACATGAGAGAAGAAGTTTACAAATTCCCCACTGAATACACCACCAAAACCAGCATCAGCCATTCCTCTCTGGATCCCCACTTCACAGGTAGGGGCTCATTGCTGCTTTGCAACCCTCAGAAAACAAAGGGTAATTCTGCTTTTCCAAAGGCCTGAGTCTGCTTTTACCACAAGTGCCAAAGGCAGGGAAGGAGGGCCCATCAGGTGGGATTGAAGAGGGTCAGCCCTTTTCCTGTACTGTGTCCCTGCTTTGCCCCAGGGACAGTTGCAGTCATTTCCACACATGCTGCCCAGTCCCAGAGGGAATGCTGGATTCCAGAGTCCTCCAGCACTATCACTAGGGACCAAATCATAGCTCTTCCTGCAAGGTTTGATCTCTTCAGAGCGGAAAAAAACAGAGCAGTGGGACAAACTCTTTATTCGCATCGATGTAGTTGTCCCATGTTGTCCCACTTCAGCTCATGGGCTCGTGCTGCAACATGGAGAGTTTGGGAGCTTTAGGAGATCCATCCTCTTGACTGACACAGCAAAGCTCTGAATCACTGGGTGTGGAGAGGCCCTTAAATACCACTTTCTGTGATGGAAAACAAACTGCCTGGAATCACAAGGCAGAGCAGACCCTGTTCCCTGTGACCCCATACTTGGTGCCTTCCCCTTGCAGACGGGATGCTGGTGACCACCCAGCGTGTGGAGAACTCCAGCAGCACCCTCACCCAGGAGTTCGTGAGCCGCACCGTGATGGCCAGCGGGACCCTCACCCAGCAGGTGGAGAGGCAGTTCTACGAGGCCTGAGCAGGGGCAGGCCGAGCACCAGCGGGACTTTTGGGATCAGAGGGCAGGATTTTATGGAACGACTCAAGGGTGCTTCATCCAAGCGGTGCCTGGGCAGCTCCTCCTGTGGGCACAGACCCTCTGTGGCACTCCAGCCTCTGGACTTCTTTGGAGCCCAGCATGCTCAGAGCTCTGGCACAGCTGGGTGTGTAAGCTCATCCTTCAGGGCAGAAATTGGGGTGTCTCCAGGGCTCCAGCCTCCCCAGGTAAATGGAATGGAATGATTTTATTCTCAGGTCCTCGGTTTTGAGAGGATCTCAGAAGTGAAAATCCTGATTTATGGAGGGTCACCATTTCCATCTTTGCTCCAGGCTCTCTGGCAACTCACCTGTCCACTGGAGATGGGGGTTTGGGGCTTTTTTATGAGAGCTGCAAGGTGGGGTTTTGGGGTAACCTGTGCTTTCTTACTGCACCTATTTGTGTCTGTCCTTCGCTGCTGACATTTGGTACCATAATAGCAAAGAATAACCTTTCGTTTGTGTTGCATTCCTTGATGGTCTCTGATGCTTTTTAATTTTTTTTTTTGCATATAATATTGTACAGTTTTCATAGTATATATATCTATAAAAATATATATAAATGTATTTTATTATTTTATAAAAAAAAATGGAGGTGGATGAGATCTATCCTGAATGTGGAGGCTACACTGGGATTGTGGCTGCTGGGAAACATGAATAATGGGAAGAAATGAGTTAAGGGCTTGATCCAAAGGCCACTCGAACCCTGTGATGAGGCTGGTGATGAGCTGGTGGGCTCTGCCTTGGACCTTGTATCCTCCAGCACTAGAGACTCCAGCAGAGAAGGCTGCAAGGGGCCAGATCCACTCACTGCAGAGCATCCACCAGCTAGAGCACTTGGACACAGAAAGGCTGGGAGCTTCCCAGAGGCGAGGGATGGGGATGGCTCCAGCAGCTGAGATGGGAGCTGTGCTGGGATTCCTTACACAGCTGATGTGGACAGTGTGAGATTTCAGGGCAGAGGACGTTGGGTGTCTTTTAAAAGACTTTTTGCCCAGCAGCAACATCCGTAAAGGGACCTGTGATCCATCAGTAAACACAGAGGAAGAGCAAGCCTGGGAACAACAGGCACTCCTGCCCTCCTGCCCTCATCTGAGACTCCTTCAGCCCCAGCTTCATGTCCACTCACACAGGGCTGGGCTGGGCTGAGACCCTGCTGAGCTTCACTTCCCAGGATCCCTGGAGTCTCCCTGCCCTCTGCCAGGGAGAACAAGCAGGCTCCCTGTCTTGCAGAGCAGTGCAAGGTTTCCCTGGTGTGTTCCAGCTGCATGGGAGCAGGCGAGGAGCCTGCCTGGAGCAGCAGCTGCCACTGCTCTGGGTTAGAGCTTCCAACCAAAACAGCAGCTGCCAGGGCCCCCTGGCAGGATCACTGGCCTGCTTTGATCTGACAACTGACCTTGGATTTTTTTTTTCTGGTTTTCTTTTTTTATTGTGTTTAAATTTCCTTTTTTCTTTTTTTCTTTTGGACTCTGAAGAAGAGCTCACCACCGACAGTTCCCTCTCCTCTTCAGGCTTTTCATTTCACTAGGGGGAAGGGTTGTACATCTTTCAGCCAAAGATGGATGTGGGTGAATCAAGTCCACAGGAGTCTCCACGATTGCAGCTGGAGCTGGGTCAGTTTTTAACTTGGCTCAAGTTAAAAACTTCACCAACCCTGAGGTTTTACTGTGCCTTCAAGAAGCACTTATTTCTCCTGAGCACATACATGAGCCTGCCTCCCTGCCTGCTCCCATCTCACCTGGGGTTGAGGTTTTCTCTCCTCCTGCACAAGGACTCTGCCCCTTTCCCTGGGCTTTGTGGCCCAGGGTGCAACACTGAGAACTGCCTAAAAAGGGAGTTTCCCAAGCATTTTTAAACCAAAGATGATCCTGTTCTCCAAGTGCAGAGCATGGCCCATCAGCTGCTCTCCAGGGACCCGGACCCAGACCCAGACCACGCACATGCATTAACCCAGGCCTGTCTTTTTTAATTTCGTCTGGTTGTTAGAGCTGGTGGTGTTTTAGCCTTTCCAAGCTGGATCCAGAGCAGATCTTTGATGAGATGGCTTCCTCTTGCACTCAATAAATATTTTCTTTATATTCTGTCTCTTTATTTCTATTTTTTTTAAAGTAAATTAAAAAATCCCTCCCCCCCCCTCACTATCCTCCACCTGCAGCAGATGCAGGGCAGGTGCCAGAGGAAGATTCCCAAGCAGGAACTTCTGCCAAGTGTCAGTGCCTGCTGCCATCCCCTCCTGTGACCGCAGCTCTGCTTGACCCCACAGCCCTGGTAATGACTCCTTCCCACCAGTGCAAACTGGAGTTAAACCAGTATCCTCTGAGGAGCAGCCCCCAGTGATTTTGGCTCACGTGGGCACAGAACAACCGTGCAAATGTTTTGCGTTTATTAGGCAAATAATGCAGATGGACGAACTGATCTCCTTGGGAAAGCCTCTGGTGGGGAGGCAATGCCAGCCCAAGGTTCCCAGGTGAGGTGGTCACTCCTCTACAGGGGCAGAGCCTTTGCCCCTCCTGAGGGCTTGGTGAGGTAGAAGGTGGCTGTGCCACTGTATTTCTCCTGAAAAACAAGAGAAGCAGTCAAGGCTGGGGTTCTGGAGCTGAGGAATGCCAGAGCTGGGGAGCAAGGTCCTGCTGGTCAGTTCCACACTCACTCTACCCCCACCCTTCACTGGACTGTAACTGCTGGTCACATTCCCTCTCTCCCACCTTTGGCAGAGGACAAAGTCCTTTTGGTTTCTTCTCATTTCAGACCTTCCTCTGCCCCTTCTTTCCCCCCCTCAACTATTTACAGGGTGCACCATGACCTCATAGAGCAGCAAAATGATGCTCTGCCTTGTTCACAGGCCCCATGTCCCGATATCCCCATTCTGCTGGCAGTTCCAGCTACCTGTGCATGCCAAGGTGCTGATTTAGGGAGCACTGGTGATGGCATCGAGATCTTTCCTGGGCTGTAACTGCCAGTGTTCAGCTCAGCAGTGCCTAGGCTCAGCTCAGACCACTTTTCTGTAGATAGATTTGGCCTTCCTGAAGCTCCCCCAGCACCTTTTCACTCCCTATCTCGATGGAGTGAGGTCCTGGTGCAGGGCCCTGTGACTGGTACAGTGCTGAACTGCCTGCAAGAGCTTAGTGGCATCACTAGACTCGGGGCTACCCCTGCATGGCCCTGGATGGGCCCCCCCAACCCCAAATGGCTCAGGAGTGACACTTCAACACTGTCCCTGTGCTGTGCTCCCGGGTATTCCCTCGGGATCTTTCAGTCCATCTCCTGGTGTTTTTCTGCCACATACCTGCATGTGCTGCTGGGCTCTCTCTGCAGCCCCAGCTTCCAGCAGTGTCACTGTGCAGCCTCCGAAGCCTCCCCCGGTCATCCTGCTGCCATAAACCCCATCGACTTCCAGGGCTGCTGCCACCAGCTCATCCAGCTCCGGGCAGCTCACTTCATAGTCATCCCTGGAGAGAGGGGACCCATGCTCTGCCCTGTCCTGCACCCTGGGCACAACCACTGCACCACGGACAGCTGGAACTTGTGTCCTGGTGCAGCCACTGCCGTGGCAGCGATGCCGGATCCGCAGATCCCGGCCCGGCTCTGCCTGGAAGTGCAGGTACACGTGAGGAAGGCTGTGAGCATCCTCGGTCATCCTCACCTGAGGGAGTTGTGGCTCTCCACCATCAGCCTCCCGAACATGCTGTAGTCCCTGTGCTGCAGTGCCTGTGCTGCCTGTGCTGTCCGTGCTATCTCGCCGATGACGTGCCTGGCCCGCCGGAACACCTCATCCCCCAGCCGGCTCCTGGCCTCTGCAGAGACATTTGCGTCCCTGCAGCAAAGCCCCCCAGCCTGCAGGATGCTGCTGGGGTGCACCCTGCAACCATCCTGTGCCAAAGCTTCTCTGCGTGCAGCACACTCCCATCACAAGGAGGGGCGCCCACCTGCCTGCCCCAGGTCTCAGCCCACGGGGCACCAAGCTCATGATGCCCCAAGGAGTGGCCAGAGCCGAGGGAGGGACTGTCCCCACCTTCCAGCTCTGCCAGGGTGGCATCCCTCAGGCTGGCCTTGCCAAGAGCTGCTGCTGCCTGCTCGCACTGCCACCGGCGCGTGGGGTACTCGCTGCCCGTCAGCGTGTGCCGCACGTTGGAGTTGGTGATGAGCACGGCCAGGCTGGCATCGGTCAGTGGGACAAGGACGGTCTCCAGGGACCTGCAGGGAGAGCTCAGCCATGTGCCCGTCCCCCTGCCCTCCCCGGCCCTCCCTCGGACACCTGAGAGAGGCCACGTGGCAGGCAGATCCTGAACTACAGAGGCAAAGTCCAGGTGGTTTAGGATTTCACTCAAGCGTTTCATTCTCTCCCAATTATTAGTTCCATAATAGACCCTAAAGACCGAGGGAAAGACAGCCCAGACAAGTAGCAGAAAGGTTGCAGGAGGAGGAATCAAGACAACAGGGAATTAAAGTGCAGGCTGCCCCATCCCCATGCTGAGGTTTTGGGCCGGGTTCAAGGGTTAACCCCTCCCTGTACTCCTGCCCTTAGTTCATGGGCACAGGGCCAGCTCCTCCTCAGCTGCCCGAGGAGGTGGGCACAGCACAGTGAGCTCAGCGCTCGACCCTGACCTGCAGTCGATGAGCAGCGCGTGGCCTTCCCTGCCCATCACAGATATGAACTGGTCCATGATCCCACAGGGCATCCCAGCGAACGTGTGCTCTGCTTTCTGGCACGCCAGCGCCTTGGCTACCGAATCCCCGTCATCTGTGCCACAGCAGAGACACGCAGGTTAGCAGCTCCAGGATTGTGGTCCCTTGCCTGGGAGCAGGAGGAACAAACATGGAGGTGAAGGGTTGTTTTCCCATTGAATGAGGTTTTGCAGCTGCAGGTGCTTGCTCCTGCACTACTGCATGGTATCCATGCCAGCCTGGGCCCCCAGATCCAGCTGGATGTGATAACTGACACTGGTGTTTCGGGTCTCTTGATTTTTGAGGGATTAGGGTGGGAAGAGAATGCTCCCAAGGGAACTTCTTCTCATCCCCCTGGCCAGCCCCAGGAGTGGTCCATGGATTTTAGAGGTCTGGGCAGGTCAGGCTGGATGAGCTGGTCAGCCAGGGCAGTGCCAGCTGGGGAGTTGTTACCCACTCAACAGCAGCACTTTCCCAAGGGCTGTTGGGATCTAGCTAAGGGCACCCCCCTCATCGCAGCTCCCACCTGGAAACAGATGCCGGGGCCCAGGACTGGCTGCTGCCTTACCGGGGCAGAGCTGCTGGAGGAAGGTGTACGTAGCCACCTCCAGAGAGGCCGAGCTGGAGAGGCCTCCGCCCAGGGGGATGTCACTGGCTATGACGGCGCTGAAGCCCGGCACGGGACCAGCTGCGGGAAGAGAAAGGAGGAGGGGGCCATGAGCCCCTGTAGGGCTGCGCGTGCCCCACAGCTCACGGGGAATGACACAAGGAGCCCCTGCCCAACGTTTCAAAAGACAGGGTGAGCCGCAGCAGAGCGTGACCCGGCAGACCCCCAAGCACAGGGACTTGCTTGGAGCCGAGATTGACTTTGCTGGAGCCTGGTCCCGGCAGAGCTGCAGGATTGCACCGGCACCGGAAGAGCCCCTGGAGCGCTCCCAAAGCAGGGTCTGAACACCAGTCCCATGCAAGGGGGGCTCTGACCACCCCTCAGCCCGGGCCTTACCCCGGTAGTGCTGGATGACGCCCTTGACGTAGTTGGCCCAGCGAGGCAGCCCCGGGCTCAGGGAGCTGCCGGCTCGGGGAGCCGGGAACTGCACCCTGTGAGGCTCGTCCGCCTCCGCCGAGATGGTGACGATGGAGATGGTCCCGTCCTGCGTGGGGGATCCCACCAGCACCGTCCCCAGCTGCAGGGCCTGGGGGTGGGGAAGATGGGCTCAGACCCCGCGGCACCCCTTGGAGCATCTCCAAGGGTGGCAGGGGACAGCTGTGGCTGCTTCAGCCCACAGCTGGAGCACACAAGTGTTCTCTTCAACACCCCAGAGCCCCCACTTCACACTCAGCTTGGCACAGAATTAAACTTCCTGGCTATTTATTGACACACGGGGTCAGTCTTCTCACTGAATATTGTGCCTGACCCCCCAGCTCGGTGCCAGGTGCTGCTGGTTGCACTCCGGGGGAGTGGTAACCACGTCAAGAACGGGAGAGGCTTCAGGAAGTTTTCTTGCCTGCCAGGGAATTCAGCTGACCTGCTCCCACGCTCCTCGGCCTCACAGTAATTAGCTGTAGGTTTGATTTAGGACTGTGTGGGGACTTCCCCGCTGAGCCAAAGGAGCTCAGAAGGAGCAGGAAGCTCCTGCTGTTCTGAACCATCTCTGCCACCAAAACATCGCTCTCTGGGAACGGGAAGTTGTTAGACGGGGCTGCAGAAAAACGGCTTCAGCCTCTCGGAGAGGTGGTTGGGAAGAGAATCACATCCCCCATGAAGCGAGTGAGGAGTTGGTCTGCAGGGGGGGCTGCAGCAGGGCTTGCTCTGAACCCCATGGTCCTGGGCAGGGGATCCCGGGGAGAGAATGGTGAAAGGGGGGTCCCGGAGGAACCCTCAAGGTCCTGGGTGGGGTATCCCGGAGGGGACATCCTGGGACGGGGGTGGGAAGGCGGTGGCGGAGGACCCCCAGCGGCTGCCAGGAGGACCCGGAAGGGTGACACGGCGAGAGCCCGGGGCCGGGGCGGCGGAGCACGGCTCTTACCATGGGCAGCACGAAGCCGCCATTGTAGTCCGTGTGCTCTCCGATGAGGTTGACCCGGCCGGGGGCCCACGCCGCCAGCACCGCCGCAGCCCCGAAAGCCGCTTCGTGCGCCCGGCGAGCGGCCGCCAGCAGCGGGGACGAACCGAGATCCAACGGCTCCGCCATGGCCGAGCTCCACCTCTCCCGATGGGTCCCGCACCGCCCCGGGAGCTCCGCACCG
>VZTA01001624.1:106580-139638 GCA_013398855.1 Mohoua ochrocephala | reverse complement strand
CGCGGGTGACACCCCCGGCCCCTCACTCCCCCGTCCCTCCCCCTCGGGTAACACCCCCGCCTGGGGTGGGGGTCCATCCCCTGGGATGTGAGGGCACCCCCGATCCATTCCTCGGGGGGCGAGGGAACCCGCGAGTGACACCCCTGGCCCCTCCCCCGTGGTGTTGGTGGACCGCCGGGCCCTCTGGTGACACCCCCGCCTGGGGTGGGGATCCCTCCCCCGGGATGTGAGGGGACCCCTGGACTGGACCCTCGAGTGACACTCCGCCCGAGGCTGGGGGTCTGTCCCACGGGATGTGAGGGCAGTCCTGGATCCCCGGCTCTGACCCCTGCCGAGGTTGGGGGTCTGTTCCCCCGGGTGTCACCTCGTGTGGTGGTGGTGCTTTGGGGGGTTGAGGTTTTGGTGAGCTGCCACCCGGGGCTGTCACTCCTGTCCATCCCCTGAAGGGCCCTGGGGGTTCCTCGGCACCTGTGGAGGGAGGTGTGAGGTGACAGGAGGTCCCCAGGGTTGCAGCCTCGGTGGTTGGTGATGGAGGGTTCGAGCGAGTCCCTTTCAGGGCAGGTGTCTTTGGGAGTGACACACGCGTGTGGAATATCCCCCTTGGAAGTGTTACACCAAAATCCCGATGAGTGTTTGCCCCATTCCTTCTTTTCCTTACACGCCACGGGTGCGATCGGGCTGTGTGGGGCACACCGTTGGTGTGTCTCACCTCCGTTACTGGAGATACTCCCTCAGGGATCACTTGTTGCTGGAATGTGTCTTTCCTAACCAAAATATACCGCTTCGCTGCGTTGTCCCAAGGAAACACAACCTGTTGGAGCTGTGTGAAGTTGGCCTGCGACGAGTTTTTGGAGTTGGAGGTTGTGGTGATGATATTCCCATCCCCTTGTGCAATAGGGATAATGGATTGGGAGCCAGCATTATCTTTGTGAAGTGGCAATGGATGGGTATGGCTGGAAATAGGTCATTTGTTCTCTGTCCTTAAAAGAGAAAAGTTTGGGACTGTTCCTCGTGAACAAAATATGTGTGCTGAGCCGTTTGCCCTTATCATTTTAGGGTGTTGTCCTACAAATACCCTAGAAATACCCGTATCTCTGGCTTGTGTCGATGCCCCCACCCAAAGTGAGACGTGTGCTCTGTGTGCTTTTAATTTCCATTTTCATAAAGTTGGTGGTGGACTTCCCTGCTTCCTCCACACTGTGATGCCTGGAATAAAAAGAGCTTTGAGGAATATACAGGCGTGGATCCGTACAACCTGCGTGCCTGCTGCTGGGATCACAGGCTGCCTGCCACCCCTCTCCTTCAGGCTGTTGGGAATACTATGGAAGAGTGAGGGCTTCCAGGTTTTATTGTCATGGTGAAGATCCTGTCGTGATCTTTAGGGAACTGACAAGCCACAGTCTTGTAGGTTGTGTAGTTTTTGGTGTGGTCTACAAGTTTGACAGTTTTATGGGGGAAACGGGCATGGAAGAGTCTGCTGGGAATGTTGCTGTGGGGAAAAAGAGGGAAGGGGGGCTGCCCGTAGAGGTGGGGTTCACTTTCTCCAGTGATGGAGAAAGAATCAGTCAAAAGCGAGAAGGAGAAAAAGGAGATGAGGTTGAGAAAGTGTGAGGACCCTGGATAGAGGAAGATGAAGGTGATAACTTGGCTAAGCATGACTGTGGGAAACAAGGATGTCAAGTATTAGGAAAAATAGAGGAAGAAAGACTTCAAGAAACAGGAGGAGATTGGGAAGGAGGAGCGAAATGGGACAGCATGGAACAAAGCTGGTGGTGCAATTAGCTTCTTTCCAGAGGGCAAAACTTGTGTTTTGAAGATGGATGCTAAAAATACTTCAGTGAAAACAGTTGCAGAGGAGCTGAATAACCATAAGTGAAAGATGGGCTTGGGGGCTGCTGAGTGCTGACAGCGGGATGCGAGCCATCCTTCGGCAGTCTAGGATGTGTACACTGGGTCACATCAGACTGTAAACCTCCTCCTGATAACATATGGGAACTTATTTGGTGGTCGCTCATGTGAACAAGTTGTATGTTGTCAAAATGTAAATATTTTCTTCCTTTTTTTTCCCCCTTAAATACAGTTTGTTTCCATAAAATGACACGAAGGTTACAAGTTGTAAGCTCAAGTAAGCTTAATTATCTGCATACTTTGCTGTTCCCTGGGGACAGGCAATCTGGTGCTGGGGATCTCTCAGAAAGTTTTGGTTGTGTTTGTAAGGAAATGTTCCAATTTCTGTATTAGTGTGGATTTCTAAACTCTTGGTGTTACTTGCATGAGATTTTTTAGATACTTTAGATCTCAGTTCTTCTGTCAGGAAGCCTTTATAATTATAATTACTTTAGATGTTCAGCAAAAGTAAATGTGAGGAAAAAATAAAGCTGGTGATGCTCTCTCACACCTTTGTTGCTGTTTGTTAGTTGAAGAGGCCAAACTTCCATGATTTGTGTCCTTTGGTAGCAGTTGTAGCGTGCAGCTGGATATTCCTGGAGACAAGTCACTGGTAGATGCCAAACTTTGCTGTTTAATTATGGATGGCGTGCTCCTTGTCTGGGGATCTGGTATTCCGTTTGCAGAACCCGAGTGAGTAACAAAATACTCCATGGCTGCTGTTGTGTTCTCCCCGGGTCGCTGGATTAGATGTTCCTGCGGGTGGCTGCTTTCTGTGATCCTGCAGCTCCCGTAGCAGGATGAGACCAGCGTATTCCCAGGAACAAAGGGGCGAGACAGGCTCGTTCCTGGCGTTCCTGGAGGCTGGGATCAGCTTGGGGCAATGTGCTCTGCAGGGGCTGGATGGGAAGTGGATTTGCTTTGGGTAGGCTCTGTCAAACCTCAGCTGAGGATTGACTTTGCAGCGTTTCTCGGCTCTGTCTAGCACGTTATTTCTGCAGGTACCTCTGCCTTTAATGTGTATCTACGCATGTGGGTAGAGCTTGAGTTGGAAGAAACCGAAAGCAAGTGCTCAGTCACTGGAGCTGTAGGTACGGAGTGCTCTGGGGTAGTTTTGTTTTGGTACAGCTCGTCCATTCGGCTGCTGCCGGCGTGGTTGGTTTCAGTCAGACTCGATGCCTTAATTGTGAATTGTAAAGATTGTTTCCACTGCTTGGGTGTTTATTGATCTGGCAGAATTTAGATAAGTGAAAGTGGAGCAGCCCTTTGTTCACTGTGCATTCACCTGAAAGTCAGACAGTTTAATAACTCTGCAGGAAAGCAAACGTTCGGATGGAGATAAATTAACCCATTTAATAAAAAAAACAAAGAGTCCCTTCAATCTGGTGCATTCAGAGTACACGCGCTCACAAGCGGCATTGAAAATACCCTGATTTAGGTGATAAACTCTTTGGGACACAGATTTGTTGTGCATAACCCAAGTCATTGCTACTCAGAACGTTTCTCTTGAGTGTGCCCATCTTAAATACGAGCAGCACCCTTGGAAGTGACCTTCAGGATTCCGCGTCCCGACCGGCTGTACCCTCACTTGAGTTCTGGGTGAGATGCCTGGGAGCATATCCTGTCCTCTTTTGCAGTGCATCGAGATAAGCTTTGTGATTATGCCTTTGCAGCATAAAAGGCAAAAAACTTGTCTTTCCTTTTGCTCAAGGAGAGGAATTGTGGGAAATTCCTGAAGGATTAGTACCCTGTAAGTTGTGCTGGACCTGCATCTACATGGCTGGCTGGGCTGTCGTGTAGTGACTGCTGGCTTGGTCTCACCCAAGCTTTGTCTTGCAACCATTCTGCTGCCATTTAGGCATGGAAGGACCAGAGGACTCGAATTAAGGACGTTGTAAACGAGGATGAAAATGGAGCTGGTGCAATACTTTGGCTATAACTGAAATCAAAGACATTCTTTTGTCCGGGCCATGCCTTGTCAGGTGGTTTCTTGGCCTTAAATAGGAACTCAGATTAGGACAGCGATGGAAATACGAGTGAAGAAGAAGTAAAATTACCAAGACCGTAGGTGTGCTTATTTGAAGTCTTATTTATCTCAAAACCTTATGTGTGAATTCTTACTCAAAACCAACAGCACTCAAAAACGCACCTCGGAGCATTCATAGTAGCAGAGAATAAACCTTATCTCCTTATCAGTGGACGGTGTCTTACCACTGGCAGAGCAAACATGACACATCTGATCTCAAAGGTGCAGACTGAGTGTCTGAGGGGAGAAAACCAAAAACCAAATCTGTAGCTAACAATTTTTCAGGGTTGCTGTTTGCTCTTCCAGGGCCCAGAACACTTGCCTGCACAGTCTGTTAGATTATACATTTGATGTGCTTGAGTTGGGTGGTCTTCACACCCTACTGGATGAGTTGAGACTTTGGAAATTGTTTTTAGAAACCTTTTGTGTTCTTTTTAAGCCATCAGGACTCTTAAAATAACAAACTGCTGCCCTAATTCTGCTTTGGTTTTACTGGTGATAACCCTCAGATCAATAAGCTGATATGGACTTATACAGAAAGTAGAAACTAGGCCCGTTGTTTAAACAAAAAACCCACCCTCAACAAAACAAATCATAAAACTAAACAAAGGAAAAAAAAATCCCCAAATAAGCCAGAAAACAAAACCAGCAAAAAGAAACCCAGGTGTTTTTAGGTTTCAGATTTGGTAATACCTTTGGAGAAAGCACAGAAGATGTAGAATATATTATATTATTATTGTATTATAGACAATGTAAGGTAATACCCTTAGGAAAGCACAAAGTGAGTCAGTACTTCTAAACCAGGGACTTACCAGTGGTCTGCTACATCATTACCTGTAAATGTCATCTTATCAGGGAAGTATAAGCTGGTTGTTATTATTATTGCTGGTTTTTGAGTCTGTGTGAACTTCACTGAATGCACGTCCACTGCCAGCTGTTATTAGGAAGTGTGAATAGTTACAGGAAGTTGGAAATATAAAGTGCTGGAGTGTGAACAGGAAGAGCTGCCTTCACGGTATGCTCTCACCACCGAACACATGTGCTGAAAACAACATTTTAGATTTTATGGTTCTTCAAAGGCCAAGTGCTGAAAGGCTCCAGCTTGAGAGAGGGGCTGGCGAGGGGCATTTGGGCCCAATCTGTGCCCTAAATGTGTCTGGGCAAAAGGGGGTTTTTCCCTTGTGTTGAAGTGGGGCTGGACCTGTGGTTTGCTTACTGCATTTCCACTTCTTGAGTACTTCTGGGTATCAGTCTGACAGGGAATTCACATATGGATAACTGCTCTGGAGGTGTCATATCAATATTTTGCAGAGCAAAAAGCTTCATGTACTGCTGTGACATTTTCAAAATTAGTTTTGGTCTGGCAAGTTTTGGTGTTCCAAAAATCCAAAACTCTGTGAAAGAGGAGAGGGGTTCAATGCTGCAGAATTGTTCCAATGTGGAAGATGGTTCTTTAATTTTTGATTTAATAAAAGTATTACGTTGATGGTTATACGTTGCTTACATGAGCACATAGGATAGTTTTTTGTGGCATGGGAGGCAAAATTAAAGTTAATCCTTGTTCTAGAAAATCTAGGACTTGGTGATTCTGTGGGTCCCTTCCAATTCCATTTATTCTATGATCCTGAGAGCCTCAGAGCTTAGAGTTTTCCATTATACCAATTTTCCTCATTTTGTAAGTTGATGTATTGTCTAGTATTTTTTAATATCGTGTAGCTTTATTTTAAGGAAAATTCTGTTGGAATTTAGCATTTTATTGTCTTTAGATCTATTCTTCTTCCAGAATAAGGTTTTACTGACTTCTAGGAGCAGCTGAAACACTCAGCCTTTTTGTTCTGAGGGGTCTGACCAGTGTCCTTGGGAATATCTTCCCGCAGTGCATTCCAGCATCCCTGCCTGGCTGCTTGCTGGATGTCCCTGCCCCTGTGACAGCGTGGCAGGAGGGAATGTGTCAGGACATGAGTTAATCACACTTATTGTGTGGCATATTAGCATGAGCTGTCACCGGGGACTGTGTTAATGCACCCGGCTGAGGCTGAGCCTGGGCAGGGACACGGCCCTTCTGTGGTCCCTGTTAAAGGAGCTGTAATTTCCAAGAGAGGAGCAAAATAAAGAGGCAATAATATCTTTAATTGCTGTGTTGAGGCTCGTGAGAACCTGCTTGTCAGGACGCGAAGAGCCACGTTCACTTTCAGAGGATGCTGAGGAAAGGTTTTGTTCCTTCCATGAACTTTCTGCTTTTAAAAACTTCATAAATCTTTTTGAAAGCAGCAGAAATAGGCTGAAAGAGATGGTGAGAAGTTACCTGGTCCCTTTGCCTAAGAATCACCTATATCAGTTAAGCGAAGATTTTTTTTTTTTGGTCTAATTGTCATTGATTTTTAATACTGTGTCAGTTTCCTCTTTAAACTGGATTTTGGTGAAATTGTGAATTATAAGAGGGAGTAAATCACAGCAGTTTCTATCTTATAAAGAATTTATGTACTCTATAAACTTTCTGTAACGTTCAGCACATCACTTGCAAATCAGGTACAGAGCTGTTGCTGAAAGCTGTGTGTGCACAGAGGCAGCCAGCAATTCCCCCCCAGTGTCCTAAATTAATGGGTGGTCACGTGTCAGCAGGCTGTGGAGCAAGTGCTATTTCTTAGCTACCTTTTTTTCCTCTAATTTATTGAGAGAGAGTTTGTCTTTTATATCAGGGCATCAAAAATACAGAGCCTCAGCAGAAGGGTGCATAGGGAGATGCTAAAGGCTTGTACCTTTCCAAACTCCTCCTAGTGATGACAGCCAATTTAGATGCTTGTGATGATTTTCTCAGCAATCTCTTGTCTTGTGTATTTTGATCAGTGCTTGATGCAGTTAATACCAGCTTGACATTTGAAATATCAGTTGGAATGAATGTTCCCTTGAAATGAATACCAACAATTCCTTCTCTCCTTGGCTCTGGTGCAGGCTGGCTTCTGACTCACAGACCCTCACCCTGCTGTAGTGTTCATTCAGGTTTAGGAGGGGATTGTTGCAACGAGGAAAGTTCTAGGTTTTATTTGAAAGAAATATTTTAAGCGCTAAAGTGCAGTGATGGCAATAAAAGAGCCAAGTCACTGAAATGCTCAATGCTGGCCCAATTCTTATCTCTTGTTAGAAGTCAGAGACATTTAATTGAATTAAATTAATTCAATTAAACAGTGGTAGAAAAGAAACTTGCACTGAATTTGTGGTCAGACAAGAAAAATCTCATACCATCTCTAACTGTCTGTTGGTCAAAATGGCAAATCCATTTCAGCAGAGCATATACTGCCTTCCTTAGACTGATGTCCCTGTTGAGTGCAGCTAAGAAATTAAGGTGAGATGGCTTCTTATCATTGTATGCCTAGAATTTGTTTTGATTAATATGCAGTCATTGCCATATGGAAAGGGAATTAGTCTTTCGAAACGATTCTGGATGAACTTGGAACTAGAACTTGGGGATTGGAACTGGATGATCTCTAAGATCTTTTTCAACTCAAGCCATTCCATGATTTTACGAATCTATGCAAAAAAAAGGAATTAAAGTCAGTATTATTTGTTATCCTTTGTCTTCAGCATGTCGCCACAGCTCAAAAAGAAGCTGTCAGTCCACACCCAGTGCGCTCAGAGGTGATTTTTTTCTCCTCTAAAGTTTTCAATAGACTGTGAGTTTTCATTGATGGCACTTGACTGTTACTGTCATAGCAGAAATACAAACAGCAGATGCCTGAGGACAACTGTGCAGTTTTACAGCAACAAAAAAAAAAATATTGTTTGCACATTTAAAATATCATGAGAGTGCCACCAGATTTATCCATGTATTGATTAGTCCAAGTGGGAAGGGGGAAGTGAGAAGCTGTGGCATAGCCTGGGGTTTGCCTGCTTTCCCCTTGGAGGAGAGCTTTCCCCTTAAAGGTGTCGACGTGCAGTGGTGCTTCTTTGGACACCAGAGTGTGCGGGACTTTCATTCAGAGGTGCGCCTGCCTTGTGGAGTGTTGAAAGAGTCCACTGGGCCACAGCAGGCACAGATGAAGTCTGATTTGAATGCTGAGCGGAAAAGAAAATCGATTGAATGGTTGGCATTGATTCTTCAATATCAACCAGTAAGGGTTGGCTTTTATCTTTGTGCTGGCACATGTGTTATGGATGCAGGTTCATGCTTGTTAGATAATCACCGTGTTTTGTTTCAAACTCACAGCAGAAAATGTCTGTTCACAAATGAAAGCCTTTCCAAAGAGTCTGCTGCAAATCTGGTTGGTGTTTAACCTGAGAAGAAGCAGATGCTGTTTCATTTCCAATGTAGATTGGGCTGGGTAAGAGCACTATAGAGCTGTCATGTCATGTGGAGCTTTGGTTGTCTGGTTTTGGTCCTGTGTAAATACAGCCCTTCAAACAGCTCATGTTCTGTCTTAAAACTGTTGTGAGTGTGGGGCTGCAGTTGATCTATGAGCTGTCTGTTAAATCATGAGGGTCTTGGCGTGGCCGGGAGAGGGAAGGCTACTGTGCTCTGTTTCCAAAGCACCTCTTGTGGGACACGATGTTGAGGCTTAGCTGGCTAAAAATGTTCAACATTTGCATGCTAACAATCTGCAGCTGAAAGCCTGAGCTGTGGAATGGCTTGTATGGAAATAATATTTTTCTGAATTGGCCATTATGAATTCTTGCATGTGGGATGTTTTGTTTTAGGGAACTAGCAGAGTGAGTAACACAAGTTTTCAAACAGCCCAGCCCTGTTTCCAGCCTTCCCTGGTGTTTCTACCAGTTGTAAGCCCTGGGTAGGCTTTGTTAGTGCTTGAATTGGTGGGGAGAGAAGTACAGTGTGGAAAAAAAGCTTTACTGGAAACTGGAACTTTAATTTTTACAGCACAGAACATCAGGGTGTTATTCAGACTTTAATGTACCAAACCTTGTGTGTGTTAGCCCCACTTGGGCTCTACCTTTCTGAGGCTACGAACGCTAACACTGAGATAAAGAGGCATCATCTATCCCATCCATAAGAGATGGGATAATACAAGTTAATATATGAGTTAACATAAGAGAGAAAATTTATCTGGCTATAAGCTGAATGACCATAATAGGTAAGTCTGGGGATGGATGTTTTTGTGAAGTAATTAGCAGTAAAATATTTAACTGCTCATATTTAAGCATATGTTGATATATTGTGCTGACAACTGAAGCAGGTACAGACCTTCAGCGGTGTGCAGCTGTCTGGAGCAGTGAGCTCCAGTGTTTTCCCTGCAACAGGCTCAACCCACATTACTGAAAAATAATTATTTCCATACGATCCTGTTTTCACAGACTCAGCACTTACACAGGTGCCGTAGGGAAGGATTAATGACAACTAAATAGTTTGTGGAGCAAAAACCAACCCAGGGAGGGATGAGGGTTGTCTCGATCGGGGTGATCCATGTTTGAAAACAGGGAAATGTACTTTAGGCACAGTGTACATAAACTAACGGTGTCAAATTGCAAATATGTCATTTAAACTTGGAAAAATGGGCTGTGTGTTTAAAACATTGCATGAACTGCCTAAATATTGAGTTAATTTCGAGGTCATGTCTAATACATATTCATGGCCAAGTAATTTGGGAAAAAAAGGAGAACTGACTCAAGGAAATGTAAATGTAAGTTCAAGGCTTTATGCAGAATTCTGGGTCTTGGTGAATGGCTTTTAAGGAAATGCCTCTGAAATGTAGTGCCATTAAGTGTTTGCCTTTGCCAGTGCTTGGGTTGTTTTAATTAAAAAGGTGAAAGCTCTGTGTAAACAAACACTTGTGTTTGAAATGGATTTTATTGGTATGACTTGGTTATATACATTTCATGGTCTGCTGACGCAACAAGTGCCTGCTTTCTAAAGACAGCACGCCGCCAAAAAATGACTCCAATTGCTTTATTTGTCGGGTTTTGAGTGACACAACTCGAGGGGTGCCAAGCAAAGGGATGCACGGCTCCCGGGGAACCTGAGCAAGCACCTCTTCCCCAACACCCACAGACAGGAACACAGTTGAGACTCGTGGAGCTCATGTCTTGGCTGCTCACAAATGTGAGAAATGTGTGTTTTATTGAGTTGACTCCGGGTTGAAAGCCTTGATTTTTGTTCCTCATCAGGACAGAGTGTTGGTGAGCTTCTTAGCTGCAGCGTGGCGTTTCTCTCCAAACAAAGCCATTTTTGCTATAACTGTGGAAACCAAACAATGTTTTGCCTGAAGCTGGTGCAAATCTGTCTTCCCATGATGGGCTGGCACTACAGAGTAGTGCTTCTCTGTTTTCCCTTAGTTTTTCAGTGTAGACAAGGCACAACTGTTTGCCTGACTTTTTCCTTTTAATTGAAAAATGTCCTGACTGTTTCTGATAGTTGCCAACACGTGTTATTTTTAGCCTGAACTTTTGCAGTCACTCAGCTATCTGTGAGGTATTGGTAGTACATAATTCATTCGTCGCGGCTGAAACGAATTCGCTGTGTTCTTGTCCAGCCCGTGATCTCCTTTGAAATCCAGAAATGGAGCTCCAGTAGGGATCAGGTTACTGTTGAATATGACTGTTGTGCATTTTGGGGTGTTATCTCCAGTTTTCTGTAATCTGGCAGTTTGTATTTTACCTTCTGCAGTACATGCTCTGCATTTCCATTTATTTGGAAGCATCCAGCTCAACTTTGCTTGCTAAATCATTCACATGCCTAGAAAGAGGAAGACTTGAGCGCTGCCTACCTATTTCTACAACAAAAACTGGGGGAGCCATGGGTTATGGATGTGAGCAGTTGTCATTTTGACCACTGAGGTACACAATGAGTTATATGAAGTCTTAAAACAAAAAACCTCCACAACCAAACAAACCCAACTCCATGCATCTGTAATAAGTCTCTCCAACTCTCACTTTCTTTATTTGCCCTTAGACTGACATTATTGTCAAGCTCTAATGGAGGAGGGGAAATCTAACAGCTTTAAAATCACACACTGCTGTCTACTGTGTGACCTTTTTCCAGTTGATGGTTCAATTTATTTAGGTGATAAAGAAAACACTGAGGCATGTGAAGTCTATCTTCTTGACAGATGTGAGTTTACTGAAACTTTTTCCTCATCCTTTTCTCCTTCCCCGTATTCACGGTCAACCTTTTGTTTTTATAAAGTGATCCATATATTTTTCTTTGAGATTTAAATGTTTTCTAATCTTTTCAAGGTTTACAGAACTGCACCTTGCTGCTGAGGGTATGGAAAGGCAGATGGACTGATGGTTGTGGAGATGTTCTGAGAGAGATGTTTGCCTTTTGTGCCACGTGGTGCATGGTGTGTGCAAAAAGCTTGGTGTGTGTGAAGTGTGAGGGCTTGGTCAGGTCTATGAGGTTATTTTTCTAAATACCATTAAATGTGGAAAAAGGGGAGATGTCCAATGTTGGTGAGCCACAGCAGCTGTCAGACCTCATCTGGTGGGTGAGCATCCCTGCGAGAGGTTTGAAATAGATAATCTTTAAGGTCCCTTTCAACCCAAACCATGCCCTGACACAGATTTATGGTAGAACTTGATCAGAATTTTTCCCGAAATAATGATTAAAACTTTCAGGATTGCTGCTAAAATTGTTTGTTATTGTTTCATATTCAACAGTGATTCATGTGAGGCTCTGTTTCAATATTAAATTACATCTGCCAGTCAGTAAAAAAATATTTATTGAAACAGACTTGTCTTAACTTCTGCTCTTACTAGAAAGACACTAAGCGTTGCGGAGTTGTAAACCAGGCTGCTGGTGGTCTGCAGCTGCTGGTTCAGGGATTTGCTCGACTTGTGCCTCCCCTAGGAATGAGGAACTGCAAACTCCCATGAAGTCAGATTATTTCACATCTTCCCTCCCAAATTCCAAGAAATCTTGGAAGTTGAAGGTTCTGTTCCCTGTCGGGAAGCTTTGCATTGAAATGCCAGCATTTTCTAAGACATTGTGTGAGTGCTGGTATCAAACTCTCAGAATTATTTTGGAACAATCCTATTCTTTAACTCTCTGTTTTTTCCTCGCTTATTCTGAAACACCTCCCTTGCCCCAAGAGCAAAAACTCCTGAGCAATGTCAGAGCTGCATATGATGGGTTTTCTCTATCAGTAATATGTTAAACGCAAGGTGCATTAGTAGGATTTTTATTGAGTATCCTGTTGGAATAAGTAGATTCTGTCATGCACCACTGACTCATTTCAATTGGAATACCACAGTTCAGTAAAAGAAAATAATTGAGTCATGGGTTTCTTACTTAAAGTGTGTCTGATATCATCTTTTGCAATAAAATTTTATGAGGGTGAAATGAATTTAGAGAGCTGATTTAATATGGACAGCTCTTTTCCTCTTGTGTTGGGGTGGCTCTTTGAGCTTAAGAAAAAAATAGCAGTTTTGAAAATATTTCCAAAAGATAAGCATTATTGAATTAGAAATATCAATATCTATAGTTAGATATTTTCTCCTGGGTTTTGCAATGCTGTCTACTGAGCAGACAGTCTATTGGATAAGCACACCCTGGTTTGCTTCAGATAATTTTATCTGTGTTACCTCAAACCACTAATTTAAATTTTTAAGTGAAGCTGGTGGGTTATTATCTATCTATCTATCTATCTATCTATCTATCTATCTATCTATCTATCTATCTATCTATCTATCTATCTATTTTTTTTCCTCTTTCTTTCCTAACCCGAATTATGAAAACTTTCTCCATCCTGCTGTCTGGACAGATCAGTGCCACTCAGAGTTTCCAGAGAAGGAAAGCTGATGAGCAGCTGAGAGCAGTGACCTCTCAGTCAGACTGCATTTTTCAGGAAGGATGTGAACTGGGACCACCTGAGACTTTACAGAGAGGTCCATGGCCTCATGCAGTCCTGTCTGAAACAGCAGGACATGATTGATATAAAAATACCAACAAATGTCCCCAGCACTCCCATGTACTTTTGTGCCAGTGAAATGGCATTTTTGCCAGTGTGATACTTTGAGAGAAGGCAGACACGACTAAAATAAATGGTAATGGCAGAAGAGCATTTTCTTCCTGATATCTGAAATCTTATCAGGAATGTAAGACCTGTTTTGAAGAAAAAAACAGAGCAAAACAGAAAAAAAAAAAACCCAAACCAAAACCCAAGACAAAACACACAGCCTAAAAATTAATTTGTAGATTTGTTGTTAGATTTACCTCTGTGGGCTCTTTTGTACTAGTTCAGGGCTGAGAATCTCTATACAGCCCTGAACTAGTAATTTCTAATATTAATGCTAATAATAAAGTGAAGTGCTCACACCAGGCTGGACTTTACAGAAATGACCCAGGCCTGGGCTGTCCTCTCTTGGTTGGTTTGTTGTGACCTGGGAGCAGCTGCAGGGATGGAGCCCCAGTGACAGTGGCTGTGCCCTGAGTTGGGGACCTGGTGTAAAAGCGGCTCGTAGTTTACACTGGTGTGACACCAGGCAAGCAGTGCTGCTACAACCTCTCGGCACAGGCCTTTCCTGAGGTGCCACAGCACAGTTTCAGGGGTGTAAACACACCCCCACCCGTGTGGGGAATGTGGATGTTGGTGGTGTTAGATCTCACTACTGCCCTACATTTGCAGACCGTGTCCTAGTCTGGATTAGCCAGACAATTATCTAATGGTTTTCTCCCTGGTGTCATTCTGCTGCAGAAGGTTCAGGTCCTGTTTAGGAGCCTCTCTTCGGGCCTGAGAGGAATTTTGGCAGGAAGGGGGTTGACCTGGAAGAACAAGAAGGGCTGCAAAGGAGCTCGTCTTGTAAAGATTTCAAACAGTGCAAGGGGTGTTGGAAGCAAAGCAGAGCCTGGCTTTGCATCACAGAAGCCACAGGAGTTTGGAGGAGTTGGTTTTAATCTTTTCATTTCCTTGCTCCTTGGTGTTGTTTCTCTCCCCAGTCTTCCTGATCCCTCTGTTACAAAGCAGAGACTGTCTTGGCATCAGTGTGCATCTTCCAGTGATTTCTGGGAGCTTTGGGTTAAGGCTTTTATGAGGAATTTGGAGCTCAGCTGTGCACTACCAGCACATTTTCCTGAACTGAGCTCATTCCACTGCATGTGTGACTTGGGTCAAGTTTGACAGGAAGCTGCAGCCCTGGAAGCAGGATGGATGCAGGAATCCCCTCGTACTGAGCTGCTTGGGCACAGTGTGAACCAGAAAAGCTGCAGAAAAATGAGAGATCTCTGCACCATCAGGCGAGGAGGGAACCAGGACACAGCTGCAATTGTGGAGGATAAAAATGAAACTTCTAGATTAGAATTTCTTCTTGGGTTCTCTCTTTGTTTGCTTTTTTTCCTCCTCCTTTCTAGGTTTGAATTTTTTTCTTCTTCCCCCACTCCACTCATCTTTTTCCCTGCAGCTCCCAGAGCAGATTCCTGTTCCATCCCTCCAGGGTAGAGGGGGAACTCCTGCAATTCCAAGCTGCAGAGGTAAACACTTGCTGCCCTGCCCTGGAGAGTCGAGCTGGTGCTGGCAATTAAAGACAGTGAGCAGCTCCCCACTAGTGTAAATTACTGCAGAATAATCACTGCCCCTTCCCTCATCCCAGAGGAAGTGGAATTTCAGCAAAGTAGCACTGGGGTTTTTCTAATGCTTTGCTGCTCCTGTCGATCTCTGGGAGTTTCTAAAACTACTCCAAGAACCTCTCCTCTTGTCTTCTAGGGAAAAAAACTCATTTCCAGTAGCATCCATCCTGTTTGACAGCAAGTTCAGCTCAGCCTGGGGACTTTGATCTGCATTGTTCTGGCCAGTCTTGTCCTATTTGTTTAGAATTGCATTCGGCTTTGTTTACTAGGGCTCATAAATGATAACATTTCCTCCAAGAATCTGGGTGTTGCTGTTGATGTTAATGTTGTATCAGGAAGACAGTGCTATGTGCTTTCCACTTTTTAAAAATTACATGGGTATGAAAATACAACGTATACTCACTTTTTTTTTTTTTTTCCAAAATAAATATGGAAGTAGCTCCAATATAAAATAGGGGTAATAATTCTTCTGCCCCTCATGTGAGGGCTGTAGAGTTTCCTGAGAAGAGTTGAGAAATGCAAGTTATCGTTGCTGGATTTCCTCTTCCTGTACAGACACAGACTTTGGCTGACATGCTGTGAAATGTGTACCAGTTATCAACATGTTTTCAGCTTCGAGGGTCGTTCCAAAATTCCTTTTTTCAACTGTTCTGGAAAAAAAAAAAAATTATTACAGAGACCACTGACACCAGAAGGATCTGTCATGACAGTGTTCTCTGTGTTTTGTTTAGAGCCTTTGCAAAGAGGTTCCTGAAATATTAATGGCTTTCTGCTTTGTGAGACATCACATTGCGGTGGTGCAGGCTCTATATCCTCTCTGTGTTCCCAAAACACACGTGGTTTACATGCCTTTTATATATTTTAATACAAAGTGGCTGGTTGAGTGGTCCATGTTCTCCCAGAGGAGCCAAAACTCACTTCATGGATCAAGAAAATAAAGGGCCGTAAGGCAATTTACCATTCAGGCTATTGTGGAGGAGGGTGATTTAAAACGTTGTAGTGGCTTGGAAAAAAGGAAAACCCAAAGCAGTGATTGAAAGGCTTGAAATGACCGAGTTAATGTGACAACTCTCCTTTCCTCAGTTGGGTCTGTTGCAGAGGTGATTGTGCACGGTTAATGTCTGTGGAGCTCACTGGTACCTGTTTGCAGGGCTTGCTTTGAAATTAAGAGTGAGACATCATTTATTTAATAGAGAGCATTAAAGGATGACTTTCTGATGAAGCAAGTTAGGTGTTAAACACTTTTCAGGTGAACCATTTACTTATGTAATTATCTCTCGTTTACATTATAATAAATGTTTCTCCAGGGAGTTTAGCCAATCATGCAATGCAATTAATTTTCAAATACTCTTCAGCAACAATTGAGACACTAGAGACCAAAATCCCTAGTCAGTGTGTACATTTTTAAACTTCCCTGCTAAAGGGAAGCAGCCTCAGCTCAGCTGATTGTGGAGTTATTAAATTCTAGGATTTTTAAGTGTTTCATTTGGGCCTATCACAAGTCTGGAGTGCTGGGCTTGATACCCAGGTTTTGTAAGCCTGGTATCTCCCCTTAGTTTCCAGACCATTGAGGAGGTTCAGGATGCTGTTCTTGAACTTAAGCCCAGCACTGGATGAGGATGGAGGAGTTAAAATGCTCTTGGTTTCTGTCTGGGGTTCTGATTGCTGTGCGATACCGGCTGGGGCTCGTAGCCAGCTGCGTTGTGGTTTGTCCCTGTGTAAAATGGGAGTAACGCAAACCTCGTGTCTCTAAGGCCTACGTGGAGGTGAGTGGGTGGAAGCGACTGGTTGGTGATTGTATCGTCTGTGGACAGCATCGTCCTGCTTAAGGTTACTTAATTCACTTTCTAACCAAAATGTTGTTATAGTCGCTTTTGTTCCAAGTCTTCCTAGTGTGCTGATAAAATAAAATAAGCTGTGGAATTCCACCTTCTACAACTACTTGGTCCAGCAACTTAGAAAGCTTTTCAAGAATGGATGAATTTACCGCAGCTTTTCAGTTTCCAGATGAATTGCTGGTGTGGCTGAAGTAGGGATCTCCATTTGAATGGAGCTGGAATTGGGAAAAGGAGCAAAATGTTGTTATTAGCCCTCACCTATGCCAAGCAGACCTGTTTCTGCAGCTGGCTCTGGTTTTCCTGCTGTTAAGCCTTGGGCCCCGGTGCAGATACTGTTCCAGCCACTCTGGATTGCAGGGGACAGATGGGCTTGGGTAGAGAAGGGCTTACAGCCGGCTGCGGAGGCTTCCAGCCCCGGGCGCTTGCAGATCCCAAGCAGTGGAACCTGCAAATCTCACGTATTTAGAGGTTGAAGAAGAGGAAGAGCTTTTATCCTTTCATGCTTGCAAAATCCAATGTAGGAAAGCTCTTGCCACTGATACTCCCTCTTCAGAGCAAACAAATAAAACCACTTCGGTTGAATCTGTGCATTTTCCTGAGGCTTTCTTCTCAGCCTGGGTAAAGAGGAAAGGAGGCTTTATTTACAGATGTTGCTTTCAGAATGAGCCTAGCGCTGTGATATTATCTGTAAATATGTCTTTGGGCATCAGACATCTTTCCATTTATTTAGAAACAGGAGATAAAGACTGTCTGACATGGGAATGAATGTTAGACAAATTCCTACACTCCTTTTTGTTGCCTCGGAGTACATGCGCAGTTTAAAATGAGTCCGAATCTGCTGTTATATCACCCTGTTGCGTCCAGCAGAATACTCGCATTTTTATTTTGACCTACAAATCTTGGTCCTCGCTGTTTACACTGACCTCTAAACATGAGAGACCAGAATGCTCTGGGTTTTCTACCTTTTTCCTGGGTGTGTCTCCGAGACCGAACCTGGTGGGATTTGGGTCTGAGCTCCGGGAGCTGTTTGGATGTTCCCTGTAAATACGGGACAGTCCGTGGGTCTCAGCAGCGTGGATTTTGTAAGCACCTACACAGAGATCACAGTCAGATCATTATGTTGATCTAAACCATTTTGTAATCCTCTACAATCTGGGTTTAGAGACTGTTATTAGTGTCACAAATAAAAGCTTGTGACTTCTTTAGTTCTCAGGATAAAAGAAGCCATGTACTTTCAGGGAATTACATATTAAAATTAAAGCAACATAAACATGTGAGAGTTTGAGGATAGTTATCCCACTTTTCAAGACTGAGCCCTGAATTCATTCGATTGCAAGAGAGAAATTGATTAATTTTTATTTCATAATTGACCATGTACTAACAAAGCAGAGCTAAACCAGGAGGACAAGGCATGAAAGAGTCTTTTAAAAATCTTTCTTTCTCAGTAGCTTGAAGCTTTAAATGTGGCTCAAAGAAGTATATTTTATTTGGGTTTTTTTTCTGTTGATTTTTTTTTTTTTTAAGTGAGCATATAGGAAGGAAACCCCTCTTTGCCCAGATAGGTCACAGATTTAGAAATGGATAGAAAGGTACTTAAGAGTTCTATTTTCTCACAAACTGTTTCCTAGGCTTATGAAAAGCCTCTTCAAAACGATCCCAACAGAAAGTGATTTCAGCTCCTGTTACATTCCTGTGTGTAACGGATATCTTGCCATTACAAACACCAGCAGCTCCCAGCCTCCATCCTGGGAGGGGAAGCAGGGAGGGTGTGGAAGGACAGCAGACATCTCTGTGATGGACGCGGCTCGGGGCTCTGCAGGGTGACTGGATCTCGCCCCTGGCCAGCATCCCGGTGCTCACGTCCCGGTTCCTGCAGGTACCTGAAGGAGTTCCGCACGGAGCAGTGCCCTCTCTTCGTGCAGCACAAGTGCACTCAGCACCGGCCCTACACCTGCTTCCACTGGCACTTTGTCAACCAGCGCCGGCGCAGGTCCATCCGCCGCCGCGACGGGACCTTCAACTACAGCCCTGACATTTACTGCACCAAGTATGACGAGACCACGGGAATCTGCCCAGAAGGAGATGAGTGAGTAAAGGCTGCACCCTGCTTTTCAGGCATTAGGCTTTTGGGATCAGGCCAGGTGATGATTCCAGCCGGTTCTTGTAGAGATGAGGCAAGTCAGCAGTAAAGCAGCTTTGTCTCATACGTAACATGAGACCAGATGTAAAATCTGGAATAGCAGCCCGTGTGCTCCAGGCCTGCTGCAGAGACAGTACTGAGGGTGACTTAGATGGGAGTTCAGCTCTTGGGAACTCACTGTCCTCACGAGCCTGGGCATCTTCAGCAAAGCTGAGGTGGGAAAAACAGCTCGGTGACAAATGAGTTCAGAAACACTCTGTTCTCTTAGTCCCTGACTCTCAGCTCTTGCTCACTAGCAGGGTAACTTAGTTTTTCACAGACTGAAGAAAGAGGAGGAACTTTGTCCTCCAGTCTGCCCCCTGAGTTTCTGTCCCAGCTTTTTGTCTTTCTGAACTTTTAAGAAGCCAGTAGAGAACTGAGAGGTACCCAGAATAAGGCAACATGAGGAAGAGTTTGGGTTTTTTGGGTGTTTTCCCCCCATGACTGCAGTAAGTTAACTGGGACAAAATTGCAAATCTTTCTGCTGTGCGTGTGGCAGACCCCAGCAATTAAGGGGTTAACCCATTAATATGACTTTAGCCACGTGACAGATATGGGATAAATAGTGTAGCCAAACTGTGGTCAAATATGGAGAGTGTTTTATAGAGAGATGCTGTAAGAAGATGGAATTTCAGTTCCCTTTTGTGGTGCCAGTATAAACATACAAAAATGCTATTTATTGGCAAAACTTTTTTTCTTTGTTGGTTTTTTTTTCAACTCAATTAAGTAAAGTTTTTGTGTTTGCAGCAGAATGTAATAGTCCCTCAGGCCTGGGGCTTCAGTTTCAATACTTTCTTCCTTGTTAGAAGAGATCTGGAAGGATCTGGAAATAGGATGTTTGTGGGCTTTGGCTTCTAGATCACTGGTTGATACCTGGCTCAAATTCAGTGAATGAAAGCCGTTGTCATCTAGGAAACTTTGCTCGTGTGTATTTTTAGCTTGGTGCTGCAATATCTGAACTTTGCCCATTCCATCTCTTGTTATATTTCTGTTTTATTTCTCAGCGTAGATTGTTTTTCTGCCTAAGAGGGGAAACAAAACACAAGTTAAAATGGTAGTATTGTAATTCTCCTTCCTTGTCCCATGTCCTTGCTCTTTTCCAGATCCCCGGCAGCCACTCGTCCGGAATAATAAAGTGGTGCTGGATTAATAATCCAGTTTTCTTTTAGGGAGAGAAGCTCTTACATCCTTTGTAGTGACAGGTTTGGGGGTTCTCTGAAGTGTTGGAAGGCACAGCATAAGAGAAGGGGCAGAGTTAGCAAAGATGATGTCAACTGCAGCATCTTCTCTCAGCAAAGTGTCTTCTGGTAGTTGAATTCCTCACCTGTGTGACTAAACCGTGTCTGTTCCTCCCCTCCTTCCTTCCTCAGGTGTCCCTTCTTGCATAGAACTACTGGAGACACAGAGAGGAGGTATCACTTGCGCTACTACAAAACTGGAATCTGCATCCATGAGACAGACTCCAAGGGAAACTGCACCAAGAACGGAGTCCACTGCGCCTTTGCTCATGGGCCCCACGACCTGCGCTCGCCCGTGTATGACATCAGGTTAGTAGAGCCTGGGGCTCCTAGGAAAAGGGTAATTTCTATACCCAAATGAAAAAGGAGGAGATGGAAAGGTAATTTCTGTACCCAAGTGAAAAGTGAGATGATCGAAGGACCATACCGCTTCAGCCTGAAATGAAGTGACGGCAAGATATCCCTTCCTAATAAGGCAAATGTAAAAAACCTCCAGGGAGGATTCTCAAAATGGGGGAAGGGATCACACTTTGGAATCTGATGGAGGGGGTCAAAACAGTGCATCTGAAACTCCCAGGGAATGAAGGCTTTTTTTATTGCAGTTGCTGTTCAGCTAAAGATGTTCTGACAAAACATGCATGGCTGAAATGCACCCACTTAGCAAATGCTCCAGTATGTCAGTTTTTGTACACATTTATCTGACTCTTCCTCTGCTCAGTCTGTTTGTTCATTTAACTCTGTCCCTGAAGAGAGCTTCAGGCGATGGAGGCTTTACAGAATGGTCAGACAACATCCGAAGGAGGCATCGAGGGTCAGTCTGCGGTCGCTGCCAGCCATGCCATGATAGAGAAAATACTCAGTGAGGAGCCCAGGTGGCAAGGTGAGTGTCACTGAGGGTCTATGGGGCTGGGAAAGTTTGGTTTCTGTGGAATGCCTGCTCCTGCCCAAAACTTTTCTGTAATAAATATGGGTTGTGGTCATCTCTCTTGACTCATTGGGGTTTTTTTGCAGATACAACGTACGTGTTGGGAAATTACAAGACAGAGCAGTGTAAGAAACCCCCTCGGCTCTGTCGCCAGGGTTATGCCTGTCCCTACTACCACAATAGCAAAGACAGAAGAAGAAGTCCAAGAAAACACAAATACAGGTACTGTGGTCCTGGATATTGTACTTCCCAGCTGAGTGGTGCAGTGTATTGGAAATCTGGGGTGAAGGAGGCAGGATTTTGACCACTAGATAGTTGTTTTTAGTATATTTCCAAGTCGTGTACTGAGAGATGTGATGGACGGTTGTTTCTTCCTAGCAGAAAGAGAACAAACTAAACAAGGAGTTTTCCTGTATATAGTAACCGGTACTCTAATAAATGAATTGTTAAATCATGTTACAACTCTGATTTTATAGCAGAGAGAGAGAACCTGCGTCTGGCTTTCCCTCACCACATAAACCTCTGCTTTAGAAAGCAGTGCAGGGAAGAGAAAACAAAAGAAAATTTTAATCCCCATCTAGAAACAAACTCACACAACAGTGTTTTCATGGTAAAGGATTCAGAATGACCAGGCTGCTTGTTGTGTATGCCTGCTGATGGGGATCATGAGGAGGGACTGTAGCTGGACATGCATTCCTAACCAGCTGCTAAAGGCTCTGCTTTTGAGGCATCAGGGTGTTCTGTCACTCAGCTGTCGCTGGATTTTTCAGCGTGCTGTGTCTCCCTGAACGCATTTCATCCAAATTATAGGCCCTCATTTCCTCCAACACAACAGAGCTTTTGTTGTGGTCTCAGTGGGGCTTTTCCTTAGTTCCTTTTTGAAAAACATAGGAGCAGACAAGAAAGCCAGGAAAGAAAATACCAGGGGTGTTCTCGCTTCTTTTTCCCACCCCCAACATTCACAGAAATTTTTGAATTGGCACTGAAATTCTGTATCTAAAAAAATTAAACAGACGGCAATCAAAGGAATGTTAATCTCAACACTGAGGAGAAATAGAACCACCAGGGCAGTCTTCAGGCAGCAGCTGTGTGCTTTTTGCCCCTCCCTGGGCCCTTTGGGAAGAGAAGAGGTGAAAGCTGCTCTGCTGCTCTCCACTGACTCCTGTGTTTTCCCCACCCCAGCTGATGTGGCTGTGCTGGTGCTGCTATCTGCTTCCCTCTGCTGTTGTTTGAGGGAATGGTTAAGAGCATAAAGAGCAGGGGAAGTAGGTCACGGCAAAAATTCAGATCTGGGAAAAGGAACTGTTCCTGGCTGAGAGAAAGAAAACGGACTTGCCTTTTCCCCAGTGACCTGACTCAGCCTCTTTTCCACATGGCCACACTATAAACCTGGAAACATACTGCTGTAAGGGTATTATGTGTTTTAGGATTAGCCAATTAACTTCTTAGCTTTCTATGAAGGTGCAGTTCCAAAACAGAAACCAGACCCAGCGTCTCTGACACTAATCACATCAGCTGCTAATATTGTTATGCTGGTTCAAGTTGTATTTGGTTTCAAATGGAGAATTAAGCCATGGTTTTTTCATTGGGAAATTGGAAGAAGGCGGAGAAGATGCAATAGCAGCTGGGTGGGGGCTGGGGAAGCAGCAGCCAAGCAGATTGTACAGCTGAGGGTGGGCAGCCAGACCTGCCCCCGACTGAGAAATTGTAACATCACGGAATGGTTTGGGTTGGAAGGGACCTTAAAGCTCATCTCGTTCCACCCCCTGCCATGGGCAGGGAGGGACACCTTCCACTACACCAGGTTGCTCCAACCCCCGTCCAGCCTGGCTTTGAACAGTTCCAGGGATGGAGAGCCGCAGCTTCTCTGGGCAACCTGTGCCGGGGCCTCACCACCCTCACAGGGAAGAATTTCTCCCTTCTATTTAGTCTAAACCTATTCTCTTTACATTTAAAGCCATTTCCCCTTGTCCTGGCACTCCAGGCCCTTGTCCAAAGTCCCACTCCAGCTCTCTTGGAGCCCCTTTAGGCACTGGAAGGGGCTTTAAGGTCTTCCTGGAGCCTTCTCCAGGCTGAACACCCCCAGCACTCCCAGCCTGGCTCCAGGGCAGAGGGGCCCTCAGAGCAGCTTTTTGGCTTTCTCTGGACTTGCTCCAGCAGGTCCACGTCCTTCTGATGTTGGGGGACCCAGAGCTGGATGCAGTCCTCCAGGAGTGGATCAGAGGGGGAGAATCACTTCCCTCCACCTGCTCAAAGTAATCAAAGCTCAGCGCACATCTGTGAGTCTGATACATTCTCCTGCTACCTTATTTCCACAGATCTTCGCCGTGTCCCAGTGTGAAGCACGGGGACGAGTGGGGAGATCCCAGTAAGTGTGAAAATGGAGACTCCTGCCAGTACTGCCACACTCGCACAGAACAGCAGTTCCATCCAGAGGTACAGTGACCTCCAAAGTAAATTATTGTGCCAGGCGGGAGAGGATGTGGGCTGCTTGTAGGGTGGTCCTGGGATACAGAGAAGCTGCATGTTGGGAGTAAGCTGTAATTCAGCTGCTTGACAGAATAGACTGTATGGGAAGAGGTGAGAAAAGTGGGGGAAAACTCAAGTGTAGGAGCAGTCTCACGTATGGGGGTCCTTTGGAAAGCACGATGTGGGTCTGCATGTGAGCAAACAGCATCTGTTTCCTTGACTAAGAGTTTGTGGTTCATGTTGATAGCACTAAACACCACCAAGCTCTTAGCTGTGAGCATGCCCAGAGCATTCCGATATCCTTACAGAAAGTGTAATTAAGACCTTTTCGTAGTCTGCTTCATGTTACAGTGTTGAAAAGCTTTGTGGGGCCCGTATCTGCACAGTAACCATTGTCACCGCCTGTCAAACTGGGGGGAAAGGGAATAATCCATTTGCTACAGTCCTTGTCAATGGTTTGTTATTTTCCTTGCAAACATGTGGCTGCAACTTTCTGTGCTGTCATCTGTCAGCTGTTTCCTACCTTTTGCCATTTGTAATGTCCATGGAGCTTCCAGTGAGACTGAGGGACTTCATGGCAGATGGTGACCTTTGGGTGAGCTGGTGTGTGGTGGGTTGGTCTCTGGGTGAGCTCTAGCTGTCATGGGCATATTTTGGTGTTTCCAGAACTATAGTGGGTTTTCCTTTCTTTAAAGCAAAGCACTGAAATGGTCACCCTGAACTCTGCTGGCCTTTGCACCTCTTATCTGTGTCCCTGCTTTGCTGTCGAGTTTCTTCATGGTACTGTACCTGGTGGTCACTGTTATTTTCTGTTCATTTCTGTTTGGTGTGGTTTTTTTGTTTTTTTTTTTTCCCATCCTTAGATCTACAAATCCACCAAATGCAATGATATGCAGCAGTCTGGCAGCTGTCCCCGAGGACCCTTCTGTGCCTTTGCACACGTAGAACGTACGTGCACTACTTCTCTCATCTTTCCTGGATATTTGAGCTATGGAAAGCTTCTGACCAAGAGAGTTTAAATGTAGAGCTGCAAAACTAGAGCTTCTGTGAAGGGTTAACTTTGATTTCTGTGAAACTGTGCTGGTGTGGGAGGTGTTGGCAGAGCTGGAGGCAGTAGGTGGTCTGTAGGACTCAGCCTTTAGCTCTCACTGCACTGTCTCTTGAAGGATCTCCCTCTGTTCCCTCTCACCTGCTCGGTTCTCTGGGTGTCAGTTCAGGAGGATGAAAGGGGAGAAAGCTGCTTCTCTTCTGTACATGGATGAACTGTACCTAGCTAAATTGCCAAGTGTTGTATCTTAAAAAGCTGAAGATAAAATTGCTGATTATAGATAATTTATTGATCCATTACAAAAAAGAATGCTATTTTACTCTTTATGAAGTTTTACTTAGAGTTTAAGTCTTTAAGTCAGGTTGGAGAAGAAAAATATGCAGGTTTTTTTTTTTTCTGCTTTATCTCAAATCCTCTTTTCTCAATAGCTCTCGGACTTATAGGGCATTATTTCAATCCTCACTTTAATCAACTATAAACTAGTGATGCAGTTTTGGTTGTGGAAGTTCTACGTGCAGGTAGTCCTAACATTCATAAATAATGGTTAGTTCCTGTCCTAGGGCTCCTCCTCAGTTGCTGCACTGCAATCTCACTGCTGAATTTGCAGCAATTAGAGCAGGTTACTCACTAGATTTGTTCTGATACTGACTCACTACATGGCCTTGAGAGAATCTCTTTGTTATTTGATTATCCTTTGTAAATGAGGGAATTAGTAATTGCTGCCTTTGACAAGGAATGGGGAGAGTAAACTCCCTACAGGTTATGCAGTTCCTTTTATAGGAAGCCTTGTTGACAAGCAGTAATTATAGCTGGAGCTGTGGGCTGTAATGGCCCAAAACACAGCAGTGCAACTACACAGTGGGATCCAGCAAGCTTTAGCAAATAAAATCTTGATAAAGGAACGACGTTTGGCAAACTTCCTTGGGTATAACATAGTATCTTTGATTGGGGATGCCTTATTCCTAATAAGATTACTACACTTGATGTTATATTACTTAGAGTGACATTCCGTGGCACTTGCACCATTCCAACTGGGTTATTTCTTGTGCTATCTTACAGATTTGTATTTTTTAGTCCTTCCTTAGCAAGGTGAACACTGAGGGCCTAATTCAATTAAAATAACAGGAGTCCATTTATTATCTCTGCTCTTAACCTGAGTTTTACTGATGAATAGCAAGAAACCAGCATTTTGAGGATATTGAAATACAGATGTAGTGTCAGTTCTATAGTTTTTGTAAAGATGGTGAGTGTTATATGTAAATCCTACAAATCTACAGCATCTCTGCCTTCCAAACCAGTGCCACTTTTTTTTGTAATGGTTTGTACTGAGCACAGATGGAAACTTTAACTCGCTCAGCTAATTATAATGCACCCATCAACTTTGTGCCAAGCAAAGAAGGAAACTCTGCTTAGTTCAAGAGAGCTGAATGAATAACACATAATTCATCCAGGGAAGATAATTTTGGAGCAGCATTAATGAGCTAAAGAGCAGCACAGTGTGTATGTGATGACAGTAAAAACGTGAGGATTATTAGATAAGCAAATAAGCCAAATAAGGTTTCTCCTTACTTCTATATTTATAAGTAGGTGCTTGTGGAATATTTTTTCTCTCAGGAATATCTGGGTATTCTTGTTCCTAAATGTCTCGTGCTCTATGGCAATTGCCCAGCTTTGAGTGGTGTTCCCTGTGCTTTGTCTCCCGCAGAGCCCGCGCTCAGTGAAGATTTACAGCAATCCTCGGCCGTGTCCAGCCCCACCCAGACAGCACCAGTGATGTACATGCCCTCAGCAGCTGGGGACTCTGTTCCAGTCAGCCCTTCCAGCCCACATGCCCCAGACCTTAGCAATGTATGTAGCCCTGTGGAGAAGCCTCGTCCGTATTGTGCAAATCTGTGTTTCTCTGAGTCACTGTTCTTTCTCCCAAGAAAAGTGTCCAAAAGCCCAGAGGATATGAGATTTTTCTTTTAGTTCTCAGCTCCACGCTTTTTAGAGGGATCTGGTTTTTTGGAACATACATTCAGTGGCTTTAGTATTGTCCTCTCACCTACAAAAATTCCAGGCCTTCCTTTCTGTGCAGGGTTTGTTGATGTACTTTCAGGATAGTGGAATACATCCGCACATGAAGTCCAACTCCTTCCTGTCTGGAGGTACATATTGGGCTTAGCTTCCAAGACCTGTAATTAAAGGCTGCGAGCCAACAACCTCTAAAGTACATAACTACAATTGAATTTGTTTACATATGTAATCTCAGAGCCTTAGCCTATGCGTATTGTGTGTTGCATTATAGGATATCCTTAGTTCCCTCCCTCTTGTACTTCTGGAGATAGCTAAACTCTGGGATATGTTTCAGTAATGCCCTAGATTGCTGGTAGTTAGTTGTCCATGCAAGAAAGGAGACATCTAAATGCTAACAGATACTCAAGAGTCAGATTAGAAACCCATGGAATGCTAGACTGCATTTTTACTTAGCTTTTCTTTTTTGTTTAAGTCTTTCCTGTTTGCACTGCACTTGATAAGGTGTGTAACCTTTTCAAATGGTTGGCTAAGACTTTGAGAAGGTACAATAACATGAGTTTAACTCATTTGAAACTGCTCAGAATGAGGTGAACTCACCTAGGACCTCTGCTTTATTTTATTCCCTCTCTTTGAAAAGAGAAGCTGTGTTTGAGCCAACCTAACAGTTCATAGTTGTCCTGAATTGGATTGCAGGTAGAATTCCAAACAGATCTTGAAAAGTCTGGACATAATATTGTCTCTTACTAAATAACACTGTGGAAAGCAGTAAAAACCAAAACCCCTCCATCCTATGAAGGTATTGTTTAAATTCTCTGAAAACTGAAGGGCAGTTGAAGATATCTCCTACTTTTAGACTGTTCAGGTCTTGTCTGTCTCAAGCTCTTAGTCTTTTAAACAGTCTTTCCTAATCCTTGGATATGTGCCAAATGGCAACACACGTCTGTCTATGACTTCATCACTCCACAGGGCATCTGCATGTAGCTTGCAAACAAATATGGCTTTGCTGGTGATCATTTTACATGATGAATTAATCAGAGAAAAAGGTCCCTGTAGCAGCCAGCCTCACGTGGCCTGTTCTGTTTTGTATTTGTACTGTAGGTGTGGAATAAATCAGGAACTCTGCCAACTAGCCCCACCTCCACCACAGTGAGTAGTTATCTTTGCGACTGTAGGGAAGCGTGGACAGCAGAATGTCTGTATAAAAATAAAATCAAAACATTGTAGGCTGCTCCTTTTTTTTTTTTTTTTTTTCCCCTAATGCCAGCCCAGACTGTGCCACGTTTGAATCTGTGATGTCTGAAGCACAGTCGTGCTTGCCAGTGGAAGCAAATAATTTCTTGTCCCAGAGAAATGGGATATTTGCATTCGTCCAGATGGACATTCTCTAAAACTCAACTTCCCTTGCTGCTGTCTGTGGCTTCATCTACAGCGCAAAACTAGCCTTGTTGCATGTGATTGTGATCCCTGGTATTAGTCCAAAGAATGGAAGTGTTGGAAATCATTGGGTTTTTTAATGCAGCTGTTGATACCTGACTTGTGTCTGCATTAAAACTTTGAGATTTCCAACTGGAAAGCAAAAAATACAGTTTGCATATAGCTCAGATACACCTGATGGTTGTGACTGCCACAGCACCTTTCCAGGTTCCACACCACTACCCAGAGTCAGACAGGACCCACTGTAGCCTAAGGAAAGAGAAGAAGGTTATGGTCATATTGGGAACCTGATCAGTCACCTGTGAGGCCTCAGAAAGAATAAATGTCACTAGAGCTGTAGGTTGGATTTTACAAGACTGCACTCCAAAGCAACAACAATCAAACCATAGTTGTGGGACTGTCTAAATCCAGTGGAGCTTTTTCCTGTGTTTTTAATTAGTGTTTACTGGAAGCTTGTATGGTTGTGTTGGCTGTCAGTGTAGTCGATCTACAAACAGTGATGTGATTGAGCACTTCCATGGATGCCTCTCTTTGAGCGGTTCCTACTGTCTGGCTGTACTTTCCTGACACTTGTTCCCTCTGTTAGATTCTTTGTAGGAACAGCAGTCTTGGAAGCCCATCTAATATATGTGGGTCTCCTCCCGGTGCCATTGGGAAGCCCCACAGCTTGGAGACCATTGGTTTTCCTCCAGACTCAGTCACAGCAGCCGGCAGCTACAAGAAAGCACCGGGGTTTGAGCGAGAAGATCAGGTGGGGGCCGAGTATTTGAAGAGTTTCAAATGCCAGGTTAGTGGGGAATATTGGCTGGAACAGTTGGGGGGTTGAGGAAGAATGAGAGATTGCCCAGTCTAGCTTGAATGGTTTTTTTTTTTTTTCCAATGGAACAAAAGTGGGAAAGCACTGTTCTCATGAGCAGTTTTTGGATCTCTGCTGTTGCTTTCAGCCTCCCTTCCAGCCTCTTTCATTTCACATCTGGTCTTGTCTCCCTTGCTGCCATCACACACCCAGTTTGTAGAAGTCGAGCTGCTGTTTGTTTTCCTAACCCCTCGCAATTTCTGTCTTGTGCTGACCCCGGGTAGCTTCCCACATCACTTCTTGCTCTTTCTTTTTCCGTGTTTAGGTCCTTGCCAAGAGTTGCTGTGTCTTTTGCTGTATTGTCTCATGGAAACTCATCCTTCCTTCTGTCTTTCCACTCCAAACTCTTACCTTGATCTCCATGACTTGGTTTGTCCTCTGTTCACCATTCCTCTGGTGTATTAAAAATGTCACGTTAGTTGTCTCTTGCTTCTGTGGCTGTATCATTCTGATCCTTGACTCTCTCCTGTGGCTCCTGTATTAAATTAGAATTCCTCATTCTTATTTGAAGAACCCTCTGAATATTACCCAACCCCCCATCTCTTAATGGCATTCCCTCTTACCCCTTTTGGATATCCCAGTCTTGCCTTGCTGCTTCCTCAGTCTTCTTCCTGGTGTCGTGCCTTATTCATGCTGCTCCCTAGGCCTGGAACAGTCTCTTCCATCTCTTGCCACACATGAGCTTTTCCACAGTCAGCTTCTTACTGTGAATTTCCTTTCTTGATGTTACAATTAATAGTTTCTCTGCACCATCCCTTCCAACCTGAGCCCAACCCAGAGCTTAGGTTTTTATTTCAGTTTTTATTTCTCACTGGGTTTGTAATTGTATCTTGATTTAGGGGGAGAGGAATAGCTACTTGTATGAGGTGCAAAAATACCTCTTACAAGTTCTTTTGGAAAAAAGTATAAAAAGGGATAAGAATATGAGGTCTGTGTTGCCTGAGAACAGAGAGGATAAGAAGTGCTGCTTTCAGCCTGGCTATGTTTTAACTCTGGTCTGTGACATTAAAGAAGTCAGTCTTAATGAGCCTGTACTGCTGTGAGAAAACTGGAAATATCCCGTCCAGACGAGGCCTTGCATAAAGTAGTTGAATTCAGAAGCAGACTCCACGGGTTTTGTTTTATTTATTTTTATGGCTTTGGGAAAATATGGCCAAGCTTTGCAGTAGGGCCAGTCTTGAGCGCTGTTTAGTCTAATTAAAATGATGCAGTGACAAATCCAGATTAAGCTATATGCATGTGTGCTCTCTTATCAATGCTCCCTTTGTTTGGCTTAAGGGGGATGTGCCTTAGGAAACTGCAAATTGATGCAACACGTCTTTGGGGGTAAAGAGCAGAGCATGCTGTGATCCTGGCACTTCTTGCAGGCACAGCAGCTTGTAACAGTTGTTTAGAAACAAAAGGAAAAACATGTCCTCGTTCTCTGTGGCCTCTGCTGCAAAGGAGGAGTGAACCCAGAGCTGAAGGACTGAGAGAACCCCTGTCTGCTGCCAGCAGAGGCAGGGTGCCAGGGAGGCCCTGCTTTGGAGAAAATGGGCCGCAAGCCTAAGCCAAGGAGAAAGGAGATGGAGCATGAATAGGACCTCTAAAAGGAGGGCCAGAGGATGAGCATTTGTATCCGAAGTCGGATCTGTGCCACAGAGATACTGTATTCACGTAACTGCTTAATTATGTGGCTTTAATTAAGCAAAACCTGTGTTAAATAGGAATAAATAGCTATTAAGGTATAGACAGAAGTAATCACAGTTGCCTTATGCTAGGCTTCTACAGACAAAATTAGGTGTCTCTTAAGTGTCCTGATTTAATTTTATTTTAATCTATAATTACTTACTTTTTAAATTCTTCTGTAACTCCCTTTGGCTGCAGTGGGCACCAGAGATTCTCATATACCCTGTAAATTAGACCAATAATGAGGCGTTTAACTTTGTCAACTCCTGTATGAAAATGTCAGAGGAGACGCTCTGGCTCAGCTCTGCAATGGGCTTGTCATTTTCCCCCTGTAGAATTGGTACAAATAGTTTCTATCTTATTAGAATGAAAAATGTACCTTCTGTCTTAATAGATTCCACATAGTTTGTGGTAAGGCTGAGCCAGCAGTTAAAGCTAAAAATACTTTTCCCAAGTCCCAAAAGATTTAGCAAGCTGGAAAAATGCTGGCTGCACTGGAAGGACTTGAATGCCACGACCAGGAGGTGTTCCCAAGTCTTGACACACAGCACAGTAGGTTTGTTCCATGCTGGTCAGAAAACATTTAGTTTCACTCATAATTTATGTCCCTTGTTCTCTTCCCTGACTGCAAACAGAGCGAGCTGGAGAATTTCAGCCTGTCGTTTGTATGTCTGTCTCGATGTGTGCCCTTTCTAATGTTATTCAGAGCTAAAGGAGACTGGCTTAGGGGTGACACTTGGTTTGCTCTATTTTTCCCTTGTGTTGTGTGAATTCCGGGCAGCGGGAATTGGGGTAACTTGGAAATATGTTCACTTTTCTCCTCCTTAAAGAAAAAAAAAGCGCTTCCAGTAAGACTTAACTGCAGCAGAGCCAGCTCCCCACGCTGGCAGGAAGCCTCTCAGTGGGGGCACGGCTGCGTGTGTGCCCTCCCCTCAGCTGCTGACGTCTGAGATAGCACATTCTGTGTTCAGATGAGTGTCAAACGGGGCAGGGCTGTGCTGGGTAAAGCAGCAGGAGCGTTATCAGACACACACAGAGGCACTCACAGAACGCAGCTCTCGCACACAAAGGGGAATGAGCCCGTCGTGGGCTCCAGTGTTGTGAACGTGTTCAGGGAAGTGTGAGAGAACAGTCCCCACTGCAGAAGGATCTTTGTGTCCATCTCCCAGCTGCCTGTCTGCCAGGCTTTGACCTCTCCATCTGCCCATGGGCATAGAGCTGAGCAGAGAAAATGATTTAATGAAGTAAAACCAAGGGAGGAATTCTTCCGCTGCTCTTTTGCCTGTCTGGTTACGTCACCCCTCTCCAGCAGTCATTTATCTTTGTCATGAGACTGTTCAGGCCAAGAAGTCAAGTGGTATCACTTCAGCTCAGGGTGGTGCCTCATGTGCTGCTGTTGTACATCGTGCCTCAGTCTCCTGCAGAGATGGTGCCTGCCCGGATTTGGGATAAAAATCGAGCGCGCTTTATGGCTGGAATATGTCTGTGTTTCACACTGGAGAGGTTGGAGAGTGAGTAAACAAGCAGGGCTGACTCCCAGCACTTTTTTGCTGCCTCTCACTCTGTGCCCAGAGGGTGAGATTGATCTCCCTGTGCCATGTCACGGCACGGGAGGAAGGGGGCAAGGCCTGCAGCCAGACTGTTACACACTGACAGGCTCCTGAGGCCACTTCCCGACTGAACCCCAGCAGAACTGACTGATGCTGCAAGGCAAGAGAGTTGATATCCATTCAGGGTATAATGCTGGAAGGACCTTAAGCTGAATTTTTAAACTGGATAGTGGGATTCTAAATGTGTATTGGCATTCATGCAGTTTTGCAATTCCATACTGCCTTGGCCACCCTTATGTTTTCTACCTTTGAGCTCTTATGTTAATGGATGAAGGGAGGATTTTTTTATAAAGGCAGTTTTGATGATGTTGCTTTGAAAATTGGTTAGTTATCACTGTGTTTTACTTTGCAATCGTAGCTGGGAGCTGGAAGTTTGAGGGAAAACATAATCTACATACTTTTATTTTCCCCAAACGAAAAAATATTTGCATAATTTAACAATGCAGTGCGCCTCCCACCATTTCTGGCCCTTTCTGGGTGTTAGATGCTAGTAGGGCTGATGAGTTAGTTATAGCAAGGCAAAATAATTTGGTTTTGATCTTGGTTCTTAGGATGTGCTTTGTGCTAGCAGGGGTCTTACAGCAGCATTGAAGGCAAATGTCATTGTGACGAGTCTTTGCATAACTCTGGGAGTGATGTCTTGGTATATAGAAAGCAAATTGGAATGTTTTCAGTTTGCTGTGCTTTCCCTCTCTCCAAATTCTCCAGTGCCTTGAGCAGCCCAAGAGAGGAGCGGACTGTGTTTCCCATGGCCTCTCCAAAGCCAGCAGCCAGCCGTTTTTAATTTTGCTAAATAATCCCTCTGCTTATCTTTTGTTTTGTTTCTTTACTGCAGCAAGCAAAAATGAAGTCCCACTCCCTGGAACACAGGAGCCAGGAGCAACCTTTGTTACAGCCCAAACAGGTACGGAACTGCTGGCAGGGCTCTGAACCCAGCTCAGGGCTTCCAGCACCACAGAGACATCTGTGGATCCAGGCAGCTCTGCAGGGAGTAAATAACAGTCCAGACACCATTAGGGATGCTCATCTGGAGGGATTACTTTATGAAGATGGGATGATTTGCTGGAGGTGTTATTTGTGAGTAGTTAGACCTGAGTGAATTCAGGGTAGATTCATAGGGCTGAACTGTGCTGGAGAGAGTCTTCAAATTACAGAAAATTGAGCTGGAATGGATCTCTGGAGTCATCTGAGTTCAAGGATTTGGCAAAGGGAATTTAATATCAGGTTCTAAGTCGTGTGCTGAACTAAGTCTGAGTGAGTGATTGTGTGGCCCATGGCTGTGATTGCATGCAACCTGTGGGTCACAGGAGTTAATTCTGGGGCAGCCTGAAAGATGTTTAGAATACTGGGGGGG
>VZTA01001624.1:73950-106546 GCA_013398855.1 Mohoua ochrocephala | reverse complement strand
TTGGGGGCGGGGGGGGGAAACGTGGAATGGAGAACAGTCGACAGAAATTAAAGAAAAGCTGTTAATCTCTCCCCACCCCCAGCCCAGTGGTAGCAGTAGCCATCTGTCAGGTTGGAAGCAGGCAGGAAACAGGTTTGCTGCTGGCATTTGGCTCGTTCCTGCACGTTTCTGAAGGGGTTCTTCTGTTAAGATGTTTTGTTTCCTACCTCTTTCCCTTTTCACACTCTCGTTTCAGGACATCCTGGGCATTCTCCCTGTGGGGAGCCCACTGACATCCAGCATCTCCTCTAGTATCACCTCCAGTCTGGCTGCAACCCCTCCGAGCCCCGCTGGCACCAGCAGCATTCCAGGCATGAATGCCAATGCCCTTCCCTTCTACCCAACCAGTGACACCGTTGAGTCTGTCATAGGTAACTTTGCCTTTTTCACTTATGAAAATAGGGCTTCCTCAGCCATGGATCGCCAGGTATGAGACTTGGAATAATGTGGGTGTTCCAGTGACCTCCAGTTTTCCGTGTCTGTCAGTGCTGGCAGATTCCTGAAGCTTGTTCTGTGACTGTGACACATCTGATGTTTCCTGCAGGTCATTTTGGATGAAATTCACCCACGGGACCAACTGAAGGCCTCTGAGCCACTCACTCAGAATGTCACATGGTGTAAAAGGGCCTTAGTTTTAGCTTTGTCAAAGTGACAAAGAGGTCTTGGACTAGGCAGGAAATCACAGGGGCATTTTCCACAGTTACAACCCCTTAGTTCTAAATGCCAATTTTATAGCCAGAGCTACCACCAGGTAGATTGTAAGGACTTTGCCCTTTGTAGAGTGTAGGACAGAGGCTGTAAGAGAAAGGAAAACAGGAGAGTCCAGAGAGTGGAGTCACTCTTAACATAGGCACAGGCTTTTTGGTCACCTGTTTTTCTTCTTCTTTTTTTTTTCTTTTTTTCATTTTTTTAATTAAATGTAACGTTTCTGAGGTGATCTCACTAATTTGTTAAAAATAATAATAGAAATGAGTGGGCATGTGTGGGATGGAATTATATTGATCATCATTAGTGATGAGGCACGTTCAAATAGATATAACAGTTTCAGGCATTAATAAGCTTTATTTTACCCTATATGTGAACCTCAGAGATGTTTTTCAAGTGTTCCCTTCTCCTTGTATTTCTTTTCCAAGTGGCTCTTCAGGAAAGGAGGGACAAAGCACAAACCAGGCCCAGACATGCCATAAGCCAGTGTTCCTGTTTTTAAGGGACAGACTTAAAAGGGCAGTTTGGGGAAGACTTGTGGGATCTGCTGTTAATTCATCAGATTTTTGTTTTCATGAACCATTTGGGAATACTTTGAGACAAAAGGAAACAGGTCAGGTTAAAGAACCTGAACTGAAAAGCTGCCCATGACACTTCTGCCAAACCATCTGAGAACAGGATGGAGAGTAGGGCTCTGAGAGGTAGAGAGCGCAGGCTCCTCTGCATGTAGGCTCTTTGGGCCATCCTATCTCTTGAAGTTGTTGGTCCTTTATAACATAATTGGTACCTCTGTGTCTGGCAGAGTCTGCCTTGGATGACCTGGACCTGAATGAATTCGGAGTGGCTGCCCTGGAGAAGACATTTGACAGCAGCACAGTGCCCCACACGAGTGGCATCATGATAGGTACATGAAAGCAACAGAGCTTTCTTTATCTTCTGCCAAGCAGTGTTGCCCAGTCGCCTCAGTGGAGCCAGCCCAAACGAGCTCTAAAACCAGTCCCAAAATAACATTGGTTAAAACAGCAATTGCAACAAACTCTGGCAACCCCTGAGCATCTTTGAAGTGAGAGCTTGCCCTTACTGACTAGCAGAGCTGAGTTGTTGCCATTGGGCCCAGGTGTCTTGGGGATGTTTCTTGAGACTGAATGGGACTTGCCTGATTTTTTTTTTTTTTTTTTTTTTTTTTTTTTTTTTTTTTTTTTTTTTTTTTTTTGAGTGTGTAAGTAGACTCCAGAAGGCATCTGATGCATTTCAAATCAGGCCAAAGTATAACAATTTGCATCTTAAGCAGAAAACTCTCCCTAGCTGTAATAGGAAACTCACTGACCTGGTAATGCCATCCATCTGTCAGAGTGTCATCATGGTCTGCTGATTTGGTTCCTGTAATGTCTGTCTCATTTTGATACATGGAGGTAGGCTAAGGCCTCTTCTACCTGTCTCTGATGGGTGTCCAGGGAAAAAAGAAATGTCTCGTAACTTTTTTGGAAGTGGTTGTAGTTTCTGGCTACCCTTGCTGTGTAAAGCAGGTGTTCGAACAGGAGCTAACTCTGGTTGTCTGAAGGTTTCCAAGGGAACTGCACTGCCTGGAGCTGTCTTGAGGTAGGAAGGGACCTGTGGAAAACATATCACTTCCACTTCCCTGCCAAAGATTAGAGCCTGGTGGAGGTTTACTGTCCCTGTCTGCTGCCAGCCGTGCTGCTGCTGCTCCCCACCTGCAGTGCCTTAGGGATCCTCCCCTTCTCTCTCTCTTCACATCAGGCCTGGGTGTTACCTGGTGACCTTCTAAGGGGGGAGATAGATGAGGAGAGAGCAGGGCTGAGATCTCCCTAAATCTGTGAGTGGCAGGCAGAACAACCTCTGGTGTAAGGGAAGTTGATGTCTTTTGTGGTTAGGCTTTTGTTTATTTGGGGTTTTTTATTACTGGTAGATCCAGGCACTCAGGTATATGTAACTACAGCTAGTCACTGGTTTTTAGTGGTTGAGATCATGAGCTCACCCAGCATGACAGTCTTCTCACTACAGGTTGTTTGGAAGTATTAAAGGCAGAGGCACGTGTTTTAGAAGTGAATTTCTCATGACAAAGTATTTCACCAGATACCAAATTCATCTTCTCTAGGCTGACAGGGAGTGAGCTCTGCTCAGAAAACCTTTTGTTCCTTTGGCCACTGAAAGAGTAATCCATTGAATTGTGGAGGGTCTTAACCTTTGTGGGTCATGGGATGGCAGCTTCAGTGCTCCTCTTAAAGGTTGAGAGGGGAATGAAACCTCAGGAGAAGTGGAGGGAATCCCGAGGGGCTCAGGGAGGAGAAAGGGAACCTAACACCTCCTGCTCTGAACTCCTGCCTGTGCCCACGCCTCATGGTCATACATAGCCATCCTCTCTGTGTGTTCTTTGTCCAGGTGGGAGTTTGCTGCAAAGTTCTGCTCCTGTAAATATCCCCGGGTCCCTTGGAAGCTCTGCCTCCTTTCACTCCGCCTCTCCTTCACCACCGGTCAGCCTCTCATCGCATTTCCTCCATCAGCCCCAGGGACACTTAAGCCAGTCAGAAAACACGTTCCTGGGGACATCAGCTTCTCATGGATCATTAGGTAAATGCACAGTGTGTGTGTCCCATGTACATGCCTGTCTGTGCCATGTAAGTATTTTCTTTTAAGTTGGCTTTGATTTCAATGTGTTGTTTCACTGCTGCCATGGATCTCTTCTTCCCATGAGAACAGCAACGGAAGCAGCTAGAAGCTGCTTTACCAAAGTCAGCTAATACCTCATGAACAAGGGAGCAATTCCCACTACTTCCCATGTTTCTAGGCTGGGAAAAAGGGGCAGATAGGTTAATTGCCTTGCTCTGATGATGCCTTTCAGGGGAAAAAAAGCTCTGCCTTTTCCAGCCAGCAGTGCTTGGCTGAGACTTCGTATAAAACACAGAGCTGGGTCCTCATCTTGGCTGAGTTTGGGTAGGGATTGCAGTTTGCCCTTGGGACCGCTTGTGGGTCAGATTGGCTTCTGGAAGCTCTAGAGCAGGCCTGGGCCATTGGAACTTTTTCTCCTATTTGACACTCTGCACCAGTTTTGCAGTGTGGACTTCGCAAAAAGTCAGCGTTCCAGTTTTGTCCCCCTTGCTCCTTCCCCTCCTTGAGGGCCTCTTTCATGTATGAGGGAGTGAAGGAAGAGAAATTGCTTTGGAGCTTCAGCTGTATCAGGAAGAACAGGGAATTTAGCGGACAAGTCTATTTTATTATCAAGACACAGGATTACCTTGAGAAATAAAACTGTTTGGCCTCCAGGCTACAGTGACACCAGTTCTGCTCATTTCTGTTAGTAACAGTAAATATTAATTCTCTCTATTGATGCTAGACATAAATGCCTCTTCAAATCTGAGATACACTTTAATCTTTAATATTCAGCTTAACCTAATAAAATGATTACATGCTTGTGTAAGCTATTTCTGCATGCACTTATCTGTGTAACTGCATCCCTTGTTTGCACAGCCCAAGCCCATGATTCCATGCTTGCCATTGCTGCTTGTTTGGCTTTAACAGCTTTTACAGTTACTGTAATAAGAGACATCAGAGGCCATCTCTGCTCTTAATTAGGTTGAGGCTGGCTGTTCGTCCCAGTTTTTTGTAAGGAAAGGAAAAATTGCTGTTTCAGAAGAAATGAGTTATATTTATCTTGACTATGTATTTATACAAATAAAAAGCCAAAAATTGCAGGAAATTCACAAATGCATTTAAATAATTTATTTATAAGAAAAAAAAATTTCCATAAATACAACAAATCCTTTTCTGGGGTTTTGAGAAGATAATTAAATAGTTTCTTAGCAGTTGGCAATCATCTGTCCCATGTAAGTTAGTGAATGCACATAACATGTCAAGTGTGTAGTTATCGCTGATTTGTATTGAAATTGAGTTAAAAAGACCTAGTTCTGGGCTGGTTTCCACTGTGCTAGGTGCAAAATGTGCGGAAAAGGCATTCCTGACCAAAGGGTCTTGATACTTCCAATGTGAAATGAGAACAGCAGGTGGAAAGAGGGAGTTAAAACAAATTACAGGATCCGCTTGGTCAGCACTGTGGCAGAATTTGTGGCTTGCCAGCATCCTGCTTAATGCTGGATTCCCATTCAAGAAAGCTGAAGTTTAAAAAACAAAATGTGAGTTGGGATTCCATTAAAACTTTTTGCTTTCAACTGAGCACCCTTCAGAGCAGCTGAAATGGATCTGTGATAAGTGGCCTGAGCCAGCAAAGATCCCTTGCTGCTCTGCTAAATGAGTTGTTAACGTGCCTAAGCCCTTGGTGAAGACAAGTTACTATTTTTCAGCTGTATATTTTGTAACTATTTGTGTCTTGGCTGGTGCTAAATAGGAAGTCAGTGGTGCTGGGATAGACCTCAGTGAGAGGCTGTTGACTCCAGGGCTCACTTGCAGGCACAGTTTAGCGGCTGTGAGATCAGAGTTATCAAATGCAACTCGATTTAGGAACGTTCCCAGCCAATGGTGAGCACCACTGCATGCAATGACTCCCACAGCAAACCAGAGCAAACTGTGTAAGAGTCCACACTCTGTCTCAATATTATCTTTTCCTACTAGTTTTCCCCTGAATGCAAAGTGTGGGTACCTATTTTTAAGTGGAAGCATTTTTGTTATTGAAAGAGTACGAACACTGGACTCTGTGGAAAAATAGCCAGTTTTGTCTACAAATGATATTCTACTCCTTTGTCTCCTAAGCCTTGAATTTCTTCCTGAAAAGAGAGTTTATTTGAACAAGCTAAAATAGGGAAGTGGCTAATTAGTCTTCTCTGATGCTGCTCACTAGCTCAGTGCTAGAACTCTGCAGAGGATGAAGCAGATACAGATACTATTGTCTCTACTTGTTTATAAACAGGATTTTCCAGTTCTGTTCCTTGTGTATGGAAACAGTAATGACTTGGAGCATTTTTGTGTCACTGTTTGGAAGTGAGGCTCCTTTTCTAAGCCCCATGCTGAGGAGACAAAAGCAGAACTTTCTCAGGGTGCAGTGTGGGAGGAAGCACCTCCTGGGCTCTGTGAACCAACTCTGGTGGCTGTGCTGCACGGAAAAGTGGGGAGGTAGAAGCAGCTCAGGGGTTCTCCTGAAAGAAGGGGGATTCAAGCTGATAGCTCTGCTGTAAAAGTGATGCTTTTAAAGACAGCCTGATTCAAGAGTTCCTGGCTCCTCCCTGCATCACTAAAGATGAGGCTTAATGGTGTGAAATTTCCCTATAAAGTCCCTGTATGATGGACTCCGGGGTCATGGGGATGAAACTGATTCTTGAGATGAACTTCTTATCCTATTTACACATTTTTGAATCCTGGATTTCACAGGGTTAGGGAGGAAATGGGGAAATTGCCAGCACCTGTGACATAACCCTCTCTATTTCCCTGTGAAACAGGTTTAAATGGGATGAACAGCAGCATATGGGAACACTTTGCTTCGGGGAGTTTTTCGCCCAGTACCTCACCTGCATTTCTGTCAGGTCCAGGTGCTGCGGAGCTGGCACGGCTACGACAAGAACTGGATGAAGCCAACGGCACAATAAAGCAGTGGGAAGAGTCTTGGAAACAAGCCAAGCAGGTACTTGGACAAACCCTGGGATTAGGGAGTGTAAAGGAGTAGGGGGATGTCAGCCTTTCAGCAGGCTCCTGGACACGGAGGTGACGGACAGAGCCGCAGGTTTTACAGATTCTCGGCATTCTTTCCTCTCCCTTGGAAATCGCCAAATCACCGGGCCTGGTGTGTTCAGGTGCTGGAAGTGCAAGGCCAGGTGTCACAACAGATGCCCTGAAGTGTTTGACAGTCTCTCAGAGCTGCCAGCTGACTTTGATCCGTGATAATTTGTCAGTACGCAAAGTTCATCCCCTGAACGGTGTGAGCCAGATGTGTGGAACCACAGCCCAAGCAGATGGGATATCTGGAGTGAGCAGTGCCTTGAAGCAAGGCTCCAAATGTGTTTCAGAATCTAGGAACAGGGCAAATTGGTCAGAACTGGTGTGAGGAGTGTATGGAAATTGATAATTTTTCTGGGTTTCTCTTTGGAGACAGACCAAGTTTTCAGACCGCTTCTTTTACCCTCTTTGTTGGAACTTGCAGGCTTGTGATGCTTGGAAAAAGGAGGCAGAGGAAGCAAATGATCGCGCCAACACAGCTAACATGGAATGTGAACTGGCCCGGGAGCAGAGGGAAGCCTTGGAGCTGCAAGTGAAGAAACTGCAGGAGGAGCTGGAGAGGATCCACACCGGCCAGGACCCACAGTTCCTGCGCTCGTTCTCTGACCTGGAGACGCTCTCACTCTCGTCGCTCTACACCCTGCAGAAACAGCTGCGGGCAAACCTAGAGAAAGTGGACAAGGTGAGTGCCAGGGCCTGGCAGGGCAGGGCTCTGCCCTCTCTGCTCCTACAGGTCACAGCTTTTTCCCTTTTCTTTAATAGAGCCAGAAATCAGAAGCCTATCAGAGCACTTCCAGGTAGATGTAATTGAAGTGAGCTCTGGTTGGCTCACAGGAAGATAACGTCATCTTCTTTGTGCCTAAAGTACAGAGTTTAAATCAATCAAAGCTGCTCTGTTGACCCTAAAGGTCCTGAAAGGCATCACGCTGTGCTGCTTTACTTTTGCTTCAGGAGATGAACAGGGTGGACAGCTGCAAGTCCTCCCTGCCCTTCTCCAAGCCGCTCAGCCCCTTTGCCGTGTGCGTGACGCTGACGGTGTGCCCTGTCCCCCTCTCTTGCAGGCGGTATTTCAGATGCAGTCAGTGAAATGCCTTAAGTGTCAGGAGGAGAACCGGGTGGTGTTACCGTGCCAACACGCGGTGCTGTGCGAGACGTGCGCCGAGGAGGGCGAGTGCCCCATCTGCCACCCCAACAGGCCCCACTCTCTGCAGTCGTGACCTTCCGAGGACACTCGTTCTGATCATATCCTATAGAACTTTTTAACTTTATACATACGTACATATATATGTATGTGTATATAAAGACATACATATGNTATATATATGTATATATGTGTGTGGATGGGTGTGGCTGTGCACGTGTAGGGACGTGCACACACACGCACATGCACACATGAAAACAGAAAATTAGTTGCAGAGCACTTTTTAATATTTTACATCCCGTATCTAAACTGCCCCTCACCCGTGCCCCACTAATTCTAACTCTTGATGAACTTTGAGAGCTGTTTTTAATACAGATCAAAGGGCCATTTGCAAAGAGTCTGTGTTTCTCCTCTTTTCTATTTAGGTGATAAAAAATTTTTGACTATTTCCAGAAGGACTTAGAGTGGGCAAGAGGGGCTTCCACGTGCTTTCCAGAGGAAGAGTTGAGATCACGGGGAGGATCGAGGTGGATTAAAATGACTTGCTCATGCCTTCGGTCCCCCTGCTCTTTCACTGACCCAGCTTGGTTAAAGCCGTCCCCCCTGATGGGAGCTCTGCCAGGCTCCTGCCTGGAGGGCTTCACACTGCCCATCTCTGAATGTGCAGGAACTTTGTCTGTCGTTTAATCAGCAAAGTTCACTTTTTAAATTTTTTTACACTCTTTGTATATTTGTATGAAAAGAAGAAAAGAGGGAAAAAAAATTTATATTGGACCTAGAGCAAGCCAAGCCCCAAAATTCAGTGACCAATGTTCACTGCTGATGCAGCCAACATGTTCCAGGTCTGAGCAGCCTTAGAAGTATTGCCCTTGGGTGAGCCAAAGCCCTTCATGAAGGAAATTTGGATGCAGAGGTTAGTTCTCTCCAGGCACCCCTTTGTCTGGTGGCTGTCTAGAGACGTTTTACTGTTTCAGACGAGATTAGTTTTGTTTTAGCCACAGGGACCTGATTCGTAGTCACTGCTGAAGTGCATGAAACAATTCCAGGTGGGCTGAGGACATTTTTGTTGCCTGTGTCAGCAGCTCAAGGGTGGTTTGTGGATTGCTGGCTCCAGAAACCCTCGTGCTGGAGATGTGTGGTGACAGAAATAGTCCAGCAGGACAGAGAAATGCCACCAGCTCAGACCTGTCCAGCAGCTGAGCTTTCCTGTGACTTTCCTTACCAGCGTGTCCATTGGATTTTTACATCAGGTGGATTGCAGTAACCTGCTGGGATCTCAACCAAAAGGCCACTCAGTTGACTAAACATTTTTATTTTGCACAGGGGCGGTGCTCCTGTGCTACCCCTCTGTGACCTGGAAAAGCACTGGAACCTCCAGCAGCCCACTATTGTAGGAAAACTGAATTTTTACCAGAGCCTCTCAGAAAGCTTCATATTTAATACAAACACATAATTAGGTTTGCTTCCATAATTCCACCTTTCCTCTCCACGGAAGGGGTTAATATGCATTCCCAGATGATCTCTTAAGTGCAGCTCTGTGTAGTTCTTTTTTATGTTTTCCCATTAACTTGTTTTTGGGTTTTTTGGTAAAAATGCTTTTTTTCCATGTGTATTTTATTGTAACTAGCATCAGGTTTTTTAATTTTTTTTTAATGGAGAGACACTGTTGAGTGACTATTGTGGCTATGTTGTTTGGTTATAGCCTTTGAATGTCTGTGCCATGGGGCAGCACATCTGCCTTGGTCTGATCTTAAGGAAAGACCTTTTATTAAAATACGTGAACATTTCTCTTTTTTTTAGGAAAAATAAAAAATAAAAAAAAAAAAATTTAAAAGTGGGGGGGGAGGAGGAGGAAAAAGCCCAATTAAGAGAAAAAAAATTTACTAAAAAGTTTTTTTGTAACTAACTTAAATCATAGGAAATAAACTCTTGAATCAGGTCTTTAATATTTATAAGCAGCAGAGCTGATCAGCCCGTTTTTGGCTATGGTTTGTAACACTTTTTATGAGCGTGGGGGTTTCTCTGCTCCTCTGCCTCCCCGGGGGCTGCTCAGGGGTGATGCTGCCTTTTGCCAACCCTCCTTTTCCAGATCTGTCTGACACCGGCTCCGTGATTCCAACAGGGAATCCCTCCACATGGAACTCGTCCCCTGAGGGCAGCCTGGGCTGTCTCCGTGGGACTTCCAGTCACGGGGCGATGCAGGACTTGGGGGGGTTAAGGGGAAAGAGCTGTTTGCCCCCAGTTTCCATGGGGTACAAGGAACAATTCCAGGCCAGAGAAAATGTGTTTTTCCCTTTTGAGTAAAACAGTTTCTCTGTTTTAAAACTTATACTGAAGGACCAAAGAATTCAGAATTTCACCTGTTTGTGGCCCTTAAAATTTAACTTTCCATTGCCACACTGCACTCATGGCAGAGCAGCCTGAAGGAATTAGCACTAGACCCTTCCCTTGCCCCCACCCCAACCTCTCTCAGCACTCTCTTTGCACAAGCACATAGACTTTCTCACTTTTCCTCTGGTTCTTGAAGAAACACTTCCTAAATTTAGGTTTTTATCAATTTGTTTGCTGCTTTAAAAAAAGGAGAGGAATATTGAAATGTGAATTTATTTTCTTAAGCATCAGATGGAAAAGAGAACTTCATCTTTGCATATTTTGTGAATGTTCTGGGGGGCCACTTAAAGACAATTTCCGAACCAAACGAGGTGGGAGCAGGGGGAAGGAGCAGCATTCCTGACCCACTCCAGCAGTTGTTGCTGCCTGCTCCAGGCAGGAAGGACAAACCATAATCACAGCACTGCAGTTGAGGCTTAAGAGTCTGTGATCAGCTTTTGTATGGTGTAAAAAGAGCTGAAATAAACCTGGTGCTAATAAGTGCAGCCCCTGTCACGTACTGTCAGGCTTCCTTCTGAAGCAGGAACTCCCTTTACAGGACACACAGTAACACAGCAGAGCTGAGGGGGCTTCAAAACAAAAGTGGGGTCCACAAGGTTCCTTGGGGAGCAGCCCAGCTGAACAGCCCTGACCACATCTGGGTCCTGCCTCCTCACACAGACTCCTTAGTGGATAATGACATTTTCCTCCCCAAAGTTTTGGGAGCTTCAGAAGCGCTGACCTCGGTGACGAATTGGGCAGGTCGGACCCTTCGGAGCTGAGAGCTGGGGGAAGGGAGTTGTGGTTCTGTTGTGAAACCACAGCATCCTAAAGGTCAATAAACTCTTACATTATTATGGAAAACCAACCTAGAAGCAGATGGCTTGGGACAGCACTACCCTGGGTAGATCCAGAGCAACAAGCAGGGCCAGAGCTGTAGGTGAGAGCCAGGAGCTGAAGGATTTTACCATTTTGGGCTAACAGGACCGCTTCGAGCTCCTCTCCGGCTTTAGCGGCTGTAGCCATGTGCTCACTGTGGCACGGGAGGGACCCAGGAAAGGGCCAGAGCTGGAGCACATTTCCTTAAGCAGATCCCACCCCTGGGGGGTCACTGCAGCCGCTCCCCTGCCGAAGGGTTTCACACTTTTGTACATCTCTGAAGCTGAACCTGAGCCACTTGCAAGGCTTGTGCAGCTGAGACAATGAAGAGAATTCCTTACCCTGGGAGGAAGCCCGTAACACCGAATGGACTCAGTCATCCCTTGCTGTTCCACCAGCCTCCGAACCTCCTCTCTTCCTCCTTTTCCCCTATCTGAGAAGGAAGAATATTACCAGTGTTTTCCTCCAGAATTATTATAATCCTTGGAGTGATGGCCAACAGCAAAATAGATGTTACTGATGTAAAACCTAGTATTTTAAAGGTGAAGTATTCCTGCAAAGTAGTGACTGCATCGGAGAGATTTCTGGGGCTTCCCCACTCCGTAGCTTCCAATGTTAAAACAAAATAAATACAGTATACGTTTTAAAAAAATAATAATAATACACACTGCAGTATTTCTGGTGGCAATTCTTGCCCAGTCCCTTCCCTGCTTTCCCCAGGAGGAAGGGCACTGGGCAGATGCGCCCCTAGTCCGTGTAGAAGTTGGCAGAATGGTGATCAGTGGTGTAAAACGTGTTGTTGATTCCATGTATAGAACTGTGATTTCAGCTGTCGTTCTCTCGTACTCTGTAAATATGTGTTTTGGCTGTCGGAAACCTGGTTTAGACTCTTTTCTTGGCAGAGTGAATTTGCATGTGGGGCTGGAAAGAACTCAATCTGTGTCACAGTTTCCAAGGGCAGGATGGATTTTTTTTTTTTTTTTAGAGGACAATAAATTTTTATTTTTTTGCTAAGAAAAAAAAATACAAACCGAAGCGGTGTGTGCGTGTGTGTGTGCGCATGCGTGCCCGGGTGGATGTGCAGCCCCGGGCTCTGCTCTGGGGCTTGGGAGGGTGGAGAAATCTGGGCCGTGGAGCCCTCAAAACAACAGATCTGTGGCAAATTTTGCCTTTCACACAACCAAGAATAATTTCTCTCTGAGCTCCCCTCCCTTTTTGGGAGGTTGCAATTCACTTTTCTGATGGAAGTGTGGTGGAAGAGGGGGAACATCGATGCAATGTGGTTAAGGTGGGGCAGAGACCCCTTTGGAAGTGGCAAATCCAAAAATTTCTCACCGAAATTCTTGGTCTGGACATGGATTTATGTCCTGGAAGAGCCAGGCTGGGCAGAGGTGAGCTGTGCCAGCACAGTGGATACAAACAGCGTTTTGTGTGTTGGCACCCAAAAGAACACACCTGGCCTGTGGCTCCAAGAACTGCCTGTTAATTTTGGTCTAATTAATGCTTCAAAGATGCATCAGCCACTTCCCATTAGTCCCATCACAACAATAATCTGAATGGGCCCATTTGTATTGCAGATTATTTGGTAACACAATAAAATCAGTAGATGTAAGTGCCAGCCCCTTCCCTCTTGTGTTCCAGCCATCCGCCTGTGTCGGGTTCTTCACCAGGATGAGGAGGATGAGGATGGGGATTTCTTCCTCTTCGTTGGTCTTGCATTTGCTAGGAGCTGGTTTTGTGTGCTTCAAGCCTTATTTTTTAATGCTTGGGCCGTTCTCCTGCTCCATGGGGTTAGTTATGCTCTGATTGATTAAGGTTTAGTAGTCCTTCTGTGTAAAAGGTGGGATTTCTTCTAGCGTGGGAGAAGACCCACACGACTGCCTGGAGCTGAGCAAAAATGAAGCTAAACCACCTTGAATAATACGGTGCAAACAACCTCAAAAGAGAGGTCAGCCCGTGCCACCTGCTCCCTGGGACACACCTGGCTGGTGGCAGCCCAGGGCAAGGTAGAGCACAGTGATTTTTAAACAAACAGCTAAAAATGAGCTGAGACCATGTTCAAACCTCCAGCCTCGTGTAGTAAACCTCGTAATAAAGCGTGAGGTGGCTGCCAGCAGGTGCCAGCTCCAGATGAGCTGTAGGGTGCAGGCACAGGGTGCTGGACCGGGCTGAAATGACACCCTGGGACAGCATCTCCACAATCCCAGACCCAGCTCTGGAATATTATTTCTCTGCACTGAAGCCTAAGCCAGCAAATGGCTTCCTTGGGAGCCAGCAGCGCCTTAATCCCTCCTGCTGCGGGCTCTGTCACAGAGATACCAAAGGAGCTTTTTTTCTTTTCCCACCCCCGCATCCAGGATTTGACCTGAGCTGACCCGGCGGCTGCCCTGCCCACCGAGGGAGCAGCTGGTGCTCAGGCACCCGGGAGGGGGATGCTTTTAATGCCCTGGTCCCTGGCAGCTCCCAGGGACCTGCTGCAGCTCAAACACGGCCTCCCCCCGTGCAGGGTGGGGGTAGAGGCAGCGTCAGGTGTATAATTAGTACTAATTGCAGTGAAAAGAGCTCCAAAAAACCAACAAATTGTTACAACCACCTGCCCCACCGGGCATTTTTGCTGTCACACTGGGTCACCCCACATGGATGCACCCTGCAGAGCTTCTCGCCACTTCCAGAGGGACCCAGGTCCCTGGCACAGGCTGGGGGTGATGCCGGGGACCTGCACCCCATGTCTGAGCTGTCAGCTGCCAGAATGCCTCCTGTTTTGGCTGCCAGGGCTGTAATGTTCTTTATTGCTGCCCAGGCTCCAGCAGGTCGATAAAATTGGTGGTAAAATTTAAAAAAAAAAAACCCAAACAGATACAAGAGCTATGCGCATTTTAAAAAGAGAAATTCAGCAGCTCCCACCAGACCTCAAATGCCATGTCCCACCCCACTGTGCTGCTGCTCCCAGCGCAGCGCCACTGCCCCAGAGCACAGACTCAGCCCACGCATCAGCTTTGTGGCTTTTCATTTAAAATAAGAGGCTTATCCACAAGAAAATGAGGGGGAAAAGAAATTTAAAAATTAAAGAAAAAAAAAAATGAAGGCAGGTTTTGCCATGGCTGTCCCCAGCCTGAATCAGTCGTGTTGCAGACAGGAGGGCTGGGGACACGGCCAGGAGATGCGGCCCTGGCAGTGACAAGCTCCAGAGGGACAGACAGGGACAGCCACACTTTCACATCCCTCGTGTAGTGTTACTAGTCCAGGCAGGCAAAGAAATCCCCTCAAATCCAGCTGCCCACCCTTCCCGGCTCAGGGAGCATCGCTGCCCAAAGGTGGGGGTGAGATGGGTGCTGGGAGGTGCGGTGGGGCAGGCACAGGGACCTCTCTGTCCCCCCTGTCCCTGCAGATGTTCTGGCTCTGTCACCACAGAAGTCCCGGGGTCTCGCTGGCCGGACCCCTCCTTTCGGGGCCATCTTCCTGCCCCTCCCTCACTCTGTCTCCTTGGACTGCTTGGCTCGCTGCTTGCGGAGCTTAGCGAAGGCCTGAGCTTCTTTGTCCCTTTTCCTGGACTCCAGCAGCTGCAGGATCTCATCTGCCAGAGAAGAGGGGAGTGACGGTGGGAGATGCTCCCCACAGCCCCCTCCCCACGCTGCAGGGGCTCAGTCCGGCTGTGGCACCACGTACCTGTGGGTTTGGGGTGGGTGAGGGGGAGCCGGGTCTGGGGCACCCGTCCCATGTCAGCCTCGTCCTCCTCGGTGTCAAGGCCGGGCAGGTGGCACAGGGGGAAGAAGGCTTCGCCCTCCAGGTCGTTGGCCCCCAGCACGTCGTAGTCAAACACGGTCAGCAGCAGACAGGCCCCCTCCTGCCGGCACTTCTCGGGGGGGATCAAGCTGCAGGGGCACGGGAGGCTGGGGATCATCACGTCCCAACCCCCCGGTCCCAAAATTCAACCTTCCATGCTCCACGGGAAACCACCCCCCCGCACTGACCCAAACCCCTCAAAGCTCAGGGCCCCGGCACAGCCCCACACCCTCCCAGGTGTTTGGGGGACCCCACTGGGGTGCAGGGGGTGAAATCCCTGGGCAGGGCCCAGTTCCGGGAGCAGCAGCCCCATGGCAGAGGCTCTGTTGAAGCCTGAGGGGTTGCGGGGACTGGGGGGCCCCTGGTGGATGTCAGTCCCTACGTACAAGTCGAAGGCCTCGTCGAAGAGGGGGTGCAGCTCGTTCCTCTTGCACTGCGTGGTCCGAGCCACCACCTCGGGGAACTCGTGCCGGGGCTCCAGGGTGAGCTGGACGAAGGGGTCGCTGGAGCCTGGTGGGGTGCAGACATCAGCCCCTTCCCCTGGCACCTCTGTCCCGGGGTGAACCCAGCCGAGGGGGGCTTGGGACACACTGGGGTGGCTGCAGGGGGGTCAGGGCACTCTCACCACAACCCCCAGCCCAGCCCGGTCTCCTGGAGGGTGCGGGAACATCCCTAACCCTGCCCGCATAGCGATCGGCCAGGGGTGGCTGCAGGAGGAGTGACCTCTCCTGGAGAGCTCCCCAAACGACAGCCGGACCGGGAGAAGGTCCCTGCTCATGTTTTTTTTATTTACGACTGTTTTGCACCATGAAGAAAAGCCTCCTGCCCTGGCTGCTGGCCTGTGGGATGTGGGCACTGTGTGCCTACCTGGTCCTGCCTGCCACATCCCACTGGACCACCCCGGACCAGTGCAATAACCCCCCTTTTTCCCCAAATCCACCTCCCCGGATAAAAAAGCAAATCAAGAGAGTCCAAGCACTGCCAGCATCTCTCCTGACTGGGGCATACCGGGGACCGAGGACAGGGGGTCCCAGGGCAGTGGGACTCCCCTGCCCACCCAGGGGGGTCCTGGAGCAGCGCGGCTCCCCTGCCCACCCACACCCACCGTTGGAGTCCAGTGGGATGAGGTTGGTGGCATTGAGCACTTCCACACGGAGTTTCTGCTCCGAAGGCCGGTACAGAGCCTTGATGGTCACAGCCCCGTACTTCTCTGAGCTGGTGTCCAGCTGGAAAGCGGGGTACAAGGATAAGGGTGGTATCCTTCATCCCCATCATGCCCGGGGTCTGGCAGAGGCTGAGCAGGAATTTTGGAGTAGCCAGGGTGTGCTGGAATCCTCTGGGATGCAATTGAGCCCCCTCTTGCTCAACGCTGTGGCAAAACCTGCCCCGACAGCCCCAGGACTGGGAGGGTGGTGGGGAAGTTCCACATTTCCACAGGTAGGGCCTGTGAGCAAGGGTGGGATGTGGGAAGAGGCTGGGAGAACCATCCAGACTCCTACCTGCTGCTGGATCCTGTTGCTGAAGTATTTCTGGATGAGTTTGCGGCTGGAGGCAGAGCAGAGGGCCAGGTGAGTCTCCAGTGTCTGTGGGGAGGGTGAGAGGTGGTGGTCAAGCACATGGACAGGTCCACAGCCCAGGGATGTCCTCCCTGGCATCCCTTTCTCCCAGAGGAACCCATGGGGACTCCCCATCCCCATCTCCATACCTGGAAGGTTGCAGTGTGGAGGGTCTCCAGCGGCAGCCCGCAGCCCTCGGCGTGGAAGCACAGCTCCAGGCTCTGGGGACAAGGATGCTGTCAGCCACCAACAAAACCCCCGTCCTTGCCAGGGACCCCCTGCTTCCCCTTGGTACCTTCAGGGCACAGAACAGCCTCTGGTAGTGCTGGACCGAGGGCACCTGCGGCCCCCCCGCTGCTGAGAGCACGGACAGGGTGTGGTGCCACAGGAGAGTGAGGAGGCTGCAGGGGAGAGGGAGGCTGTGAGCAGGATCCAGAGCGTGGGCTGAGGGGATGGTCTTCAGCCGAAGGGCCTTGCAAAGCCCCAGAAGAAAGTGCCTCATCCTGCCAGCCCCATGTGGGATGGCCCCAAGCCACATGGAGCTGAGGGGATGCTCCTGCCTGAGGGATGGTGACACTGGTGGCCTCTGCCACAGTGCATCCCAAGTGCCCTAGTCACCTTTTGAAGTTCTCCTGGACCAGATGCTCATTGAGGTACTGCAGCTCGGACTCCAGGAACTTCATGAGTGGGATGATGGACTGCAGCGAGAAAAGAGGGGCGTTGGAGAGGACAGGGGGGCTGTGTCCAGCAGGGCACAGCAGGCAAAGGAGGATCCCAAAGGGGCTCCTTCCCACAGAACATGGGCAGGCTGTGCCTGGTGTGGTCCTGCTGTTGACACGGGCATCAAGCAAAGCATGTGGAGGCCTGGGCCCCATCACTGGTGTGTCCTGTGCCCCAGGCATGGGCAGGGAGCAGTGATGGAGGATGACAGAGGCCTCCACTAAGCAAGCAAAGACTGCCCAAAAAAGATGGTCCAGGAGGGGCTGGACCAGATACTTACATCCTCAGGCTTCTGGGTGTCACTGGAAGAGGAGAGCTCCTGGATGTGTCTGGCGATGCCCTTTTCCAGCTGCCGGGGAGAAACGCAGGAAGAGACTTGGACTTTGCCCTCTGTGTCGGCCTCCCCATGCCCAGCTCCACCTTGTCTCCATCCCAGGAGCATTATGGGCTTCAGGACACCTTGGGTGAAACTGCTCTGGGCCAGGTGAAAGCCAAGGGGGGGTCAGTGGCAGGTGGTCACCTTGGTGGCCAGGGCTTGCACCACATCCCGGACCTCGTGGTCCAGGCAGGCCACGGTGCTGTCGAGCTGGTTGTGCAGAGCGTTCTGGATCTGCTGCGGGTCAATGACGCCTCTCATGCGCTGCTCCAGCTGGGCCCAGTCCAGCTGCGACGGCAGCTTCAGCATCAGCAGCCGGAGCTGCTCGATGTTGTTCACCACGATGCAGAGCTGGGGGAGGTGGGTCTGCTTCAGGGTGTCCACACCCCCTGGAGCATCCCACATCCCCATCTCCAATGCAATCTCCATCACTATTCCCATCTCCATCTCCATCCCCATCCCCATCCCCATCCCTAATCCCATCTCCATCACTATCTCCATTCTCATTTTCATCCTCACCTGTGTCCCCATCCCCGTCCTGCTCCCCCTGCTCCCCCATTTCCTTCCTGATTTTCCAGGATTATGGCTTTTGACGGCCAACTGGTCCCTGTGGAACCCAAACTGGGGATGTCAGCTGGGTTCTCAGCAGCTCAGCTCCCTCTTTGCCCAGAAACCAGGGCTAAATCCTGCTCTTCCTGGAGCGACCAGGACAGGTTCCAATACCAACCTTGTTGGCCGCCTCGCCCTCGTTCTGCTCGCTCAGCGACAGAGCCTCAGCCCTCTCCTTGATGAGCTTGCAGTACATCAGGGAGATCTTGCACATGTCCTGCAGGGCAGAAAGGAAACCAACGGGACTGGACCAGGCAACGCAGGGACTACCTGGTGGTTCCCTACCATGGGCTCAGGGAACCACATCACTGGGGGGTTGGAGACACGTCTCCAAGAGGAGGAGGAAACTCCAGGTGCTGGCGCCCAGGTGTACAAACCTCCAGGAGGTTGACCATGATCATGAAGGCTTTGTCAGGGTCTGGCCAGTTGAGCTGCTGCCAGGTCGTCATGATCTGGGCATAGCAGGTGGACAGGTCAACGGTGGATGTGCTGTGCTTGTGATACCCGTAAGGCTTCAGCTGAGGGGCAGAGAAGGCATATGCAGCTTGTACAGAGAGATGCCATCCCAGAGAGCAGAGCTGCTCCTTTATTTTGGGGCTCTCTGGCCCATCATCAGCTCCTTATATCCCAATGTCATCATACAACCACTTTGGAGAGTAGAGGAGATGAGGACGGATGGAGCAGCATGAGCTCCCTGCTTCCCTCCATAACCAACCCAGTGTTGCTGGACCCCACTGAAGAGCAGGGAGAGGAGCCTGTGGCCCCATGGCTGCCTTCCCTCCCCTCTTCCCAGAGGCTGGAAGCAAAGGAGACTGTCACACCATGGCCCAAACGCAGCGTCCTCAGGTCTCATGGGCTGCCAGGGAGCAGCGAGGGAAGGGACACAGGGACATTGTGTGGGGCCAGGGTGGGATCAACAGGGCCAGGGGACCACATACTTTGTTATGCATTTGGGAGAGGAACCAGGCTGCTCCTGGGCTGCCAGAGGCACCTATGTGATGGTCCTAGTGCTGTGAGCCAGGCACAGTAGCAAGGCATGGAGGACAGCTGGAGCGTCCCCAACGGGAAGAGGGAGACTTCTCCTCCCCACGTTACCTGGTCCATCTGGATGGCTCTCTGAGCCCTCTCCAACGTGGTGGTGTAGGCCTTCTGCAGCCACAGGGGCAAAGCTTCCTCGAACCACTGGTGGAAATTGCTCAGAGCCAGAGGTCCATCCCTAGGAATGAAGGCACCGGCTTCTCCAACTGCACAGCAGCGGCACGGGGCCGTCACCCCTCCTGCTCTCACGCTAACCCCACCCAGAGATGAGCCCAAAACTCTCCTGGTGATGCTCCCATTGACACCAGACACCAACAGCCTGCTCTGCCCGGGGTGTAAGTAGTGATGTAGCTGAGTGGGAAGGATCTGGAGATCCTCTCAGTTAACTGCTCAATCCCTCCCTTTGGCACCTCTCCTCTCTCGGGGCTGGATACCTCCTCGGGAGGGAGTCCTTCATCTGATAGAGCTCCTGCAGTTTCCTGTAGAGATCAAAGAGGCTCTCGGCCGTGGGTCTGGACATGCTGCTGTCCACCTCGTGCAGCTGCTCCTGGACATGCTCCGCGACCTGGATGGGAGCAAGGGCAGGGGGCACACAGTGAGGTCCGGCCAGGAAGGCTCCTTCTGGAGTGACGGTCAGCTCAGGGGACTCCTCTTCCTTTTCATGGCATTTAAGGAGATTTCTTGGGTCAAACAGTCACCATCATCACTCTATGGGCATGCAGGGAGAGAGGGGGAGTTTCCCCCGCTCCCTTTCCAGGCTTGCAACAAGCAGCTGCTGCCTGAAGGGTGGCCAAAAACCTCAGCCTGCCTTTAGACCCTAGTCCCCTGCGGGCAGAGCAGCCCAGGCTTGCTCACCAGGCTCTCCAGCTCCAGGTAGGCAATGGAGAAGATATTCAGCTTCAGGTTGCTGCAAGAGAGAAACATGGAGTCAGGAGCCTGCCAACCCCAGCCCAGCAAAGCCAGCCCAGCAAACCCTGCCAGGCCACGTCCTGGGTGAGGACAGTACAGCTCTAAGGGGCAGAGATGGGACCAAAGAACCCACCTGTGGAGCCCAAGGGCCAAGAAATGAGGCATCAAAGTGCCCTGTCACTCTTGACCCCAGGGAAGTCAGATGGGGGCGAGACCAAGCACTGAAACCTACGTGCTGAACAATTTATTCCAGATCTTTTGGCACTGCTTGAGATCTTCTATCACCTCCAAGAGGAGCTTGGACAAGGCTTTGCTATTCTCCTCTATGCTCTGCAAAGAAAGGAACAGCTTGTTTTGGACGCTCAGACGTTTTGAGGTGACTTTATCTAGATGGAGAGACAGAGATGGGAACTGACCTTCACCATGGGCTTGAGGTGCTGCTTCTGCATGTGAAACCACTCCCTGGTGCCTGACTGCAAAAGAGGAGCCCTGGTGGGATGGCAGGGAAGCAGGAGGAGCAAAGCCAGCTCTGTCACCCCCTTCACTCTCCCTGTTCCCTGGGTGGGGTGAGGACCTGTGGTGGGAACCACAGGCTGGGGCCACCAAGTTGAAGAGGGGCGGGTATTTCCCATGCCACGGTGATCCATGTGGATTTGCTGAGCTGTGGGCATTGGGCAGGGGATGGAAGGGAAGGGAGACCCACAGGGTCCCACCCTGCTGGGGTTGGGGTGGGTGAGACCCCCAGTACCTTCAGAGCTGTGGAGACCATCTGAGGGAGGTCAGGGCTGGGTGTGCACAGCTCATGGAAAGCTTTCGTTTTGCACATCTGGACCAAGACCCTGCAAAGTGAGAACCTCGAGTGAAACCCAGCACCTGCCATCAGAAACAAACACCTCTCCCCTCAGAGACCCTGCCCAAACAGACTTCCCCTCCCAGCAACATTCCCCACAGGGAGCCCAGGACGAGGGATGGGACAGGACAAGTGTCACAGCAGCCTAGACAGGGGAGAAAGGGCTCACACTGAGTTTTGCTCAAGCTCAGGGGCTTGTCCATCACAGTGGCCAAGCCACAGAACCCCACACAGCTGGCACCGGTGCCCAACTCACCGGAGCAGGGACTGGAGCCTCTCCGTGGACCTTGGGACAGAGAGGGGGAAAATGATGCGGAACCTACGGATGAGGGAGACCCCGTAGGTCAGCAAGGACTGGAAGGACTCGGCCAGCTCTGCTTTCTGGGGAGAAGAAAGGAAACATGCACTGTCCTCCTCAGTGACAGGCAGAGGCTGGCAGAACCCACGGCACCACAGCGGAGGGAGCTGGTGCTCCCATTCCTTTCCAGCCTGCTCCAGGGATGGGAAAAAAACCCCCTGATGTCTCTGGTAGCTTCTCCCTGGAGGGACTGAACTGAGCTTTGTGCTTAAACCTCATTGCTATGCATGGAAAATGCAGTGTCTCAGCAGGGTGCAGGGATGCTCTGGGAAAACAGGCTGGGAGAAACAGAAATTGGGTCATATTTAAGTTTTTCAGGGGGTTGTGATTGACCTGATGGCAGGCATGGAGGAGGGGGATGTCAGTGCAGAGGGTAAGGGGTTCTCCATGGAGAGGGGGAACAAACCACCGGGAAATGCCCTGCAGACACCCTGGCACCCCTGTACCCCACAATCTCCTGCCCTTCCTGGAATGCTGGGAGTGAAACAGCCCCAGGAGCTCCTGGGAGGAGAGGCTCAGGGTTGGGTGCCTGGGGCACCTTCCCCTGGTCCCTGCCCCACACGTGGTGCTGGAGCCCCCTCACCTGCTCTGGCCTCAGGCGCTCCTGCACCCATTGGTACTCGATGCTGGTGATCTGGTGGAGGAGGCAGCTGCTGTTGAACTCCAGGCTCTGGTAGAGTTTGCTGTAGGCCAGCCACTGCCTGGGGAGAAGGGAGGGTTGGGCTGAGCCCCCGGGGACTGGGGGGCACCCAGGGGCCAGCCACAGTCACAGCCGGGGTCACAGGGGCAGCACCCCCCAGCTGCCCTGGGGGCAACACCTGAGCTCATGGGACAGGCCAGCTGTGGCCAGACGGTCCCAGGGAAGGCTTTGGGGCCCTTGACCCCCCAGGTGCTGCACTGGGGCTCCCTGAGCCTGGGGTACTCACGCCATGTCCTGGTGGAAGTCAGACAGGTCCTTCTGCGTGGCGTGCAGGTACAGCACGGTGCTGGCATGGCTGCTCAGCTCCCCATCCCAGGAGGTGCTGCCAGCCTGCCGGGGGGGAAAGGGGGCAAAATGTGTCCTGGAGCAAGACAGGATGAGCGAAGAGGGGGACAGGCTCCATGGTGGGGTGTATTTGCAGGAGTGGGAGCCCCGGAAGGATGCCAGGCATCACCCTGACCCTCATTCCCACCACACAGTGCGTCGGGGTGTGGGCTGCAAAGGAAGCCCTCCCTCAGCCCAGCTGCTGGAGGGCTGCTTCTGGTGCTGGAAGCAGCTCTGGTGGTACCTGGTGCTGGAGGATCTCGTAGGACACCAGCTGCTGCAGGAGGTGGCGGTGGACGGTGTAGCTTGGCTGTGTTCGGCTGCTCGTGGTGGCCCTCTGGAAAGAGACAAGGCAGAGAGAACCATCACCTGCCTGGACACGCAGGGACGCTGTCACAGTGGGGACACAGGACCCAAAAAGTGGGGCTGGAGAGCCAAGGGCTGCAGGTGCACCAGGAGCAGGTTCCCTGTGCTGGCACAGAGCTCAGGGCAGGGTCCAGCACATGCAGACCCTGGTGCTGTCACCTCTGCCCCTGGGGCGGGCACCTGCGACCCCAAGGCAAGCCCCAAGGGACGGGCAGCTGTCCCATCCTGCCAAGGCAATGGGATAGGAGCCCTTTCCACACCCCATCCCACCTTCTTGTGAGTCAGTAGGAACTGCAGGTGACAGTGTCCCCGGTCGGGATAAGTCTCTGTCCGTGGCTCCAGCTGGTACCAATGGTCATTCCAGCAGTGCAGGTCCTGCGGGCATAGAGGGACAAGGGCAGCCTTCCCAGGAGAAGGATCTCATTCAGAGACCAGGAGATCTTCATCCCACTGCGTTCGTGGGGCAGGAAGATTGGATTAAAAATACAGGATGTACAGTGACTGAGTGTGTTGGAATGACTGTGGCACAGGGAGGGACCTGACATCGGTTCGTGGCTCTGAGACGGGATCCGGGGTGTGCTGGGTGCTGCCACAGGGCTGGGATCCTGCCTGGATCCCGGGAGGTTCAACTGGAGCCTGAGGAGTCCCTTGGAGGAGGGGATGCACCGCGGCGCTCACCTTCAGGCGAACGACCACGTTCCCCAGGAAATCGTCCTGCCCTTTGTCTTTGCGAGCGTCTTTAAAGATCCTGAAAGGCACAGACAAAGGAGGAGGTGGGAAGGTGTCCTGCAGCTGTGACCCGGCCATGTTCGGGGTGGAGAAGGGTGACACAGACCTGCCGCCCTCTTTCCCTCCTTCCCTCCCTCCTTCCAAAGGCGATTTTTAAAATCCAGCAGGCAAATACGCATTTCCCATCCCCTCTTTCCTCAGCAGCCCTGGGGCCACAGCAGCACCAACCTTTTGAGGCCGTGGAGGTCCGTCAGCTCCCCCAGCTTGTGCCGCATCGACTCCACCACGTCCGAGTCCCTGCGAGGGCGGGAGGCAAAACCCACCGTTGGGAAAGGGGGAGATCCAGGTGATGGAAAAACAGAGCAGGGAGTTGCAACGACGGTGGAAAAGGGAAAGCACAGGAGCAGGGAAGTGTCAGGATTGAGGCCACCCCCAAACGCAGCCCAAATCTGTGAGCACGTGGCTTCTCTCCATAAATTAAACCAGGGCTCAGAACCAGCCAGGCCTTGGTGCAGCCAGCTCGGGCTTTCTCTGCTGGCACAGGTCACATCCCTGCAGTGAGCACTGCTCCACAGAAAGTGGTGGGGAAAGGGGTCCCCAGCTGGCTTCTGGGCATTTAAAAAGGTGCAGATTGAAGGAACACCCCAGGGATTCTCCCAGGAGACAGGACCCCTCGGGGCAGGGTCACTGGGATGCTGCCACTCACCACATGTCCAGGTGGAAGCTGGCCATCTCCACATCTTTAAACTCCCTGCAAGGCACCAGGGGCTGATATTACTCGAGTAACATCCGAGTGGTGAGCCCCCCATGCACACCCAAGAGCCCTGGCCACCCACTGCATCCCCCCAGAGAGCAGAGCCAAGGGGTGGGGGTGAATTACAGGATGAACGTCTCGTTCCACACCGGGCTGAGGGTCTGGTTTATGACTTGGGTGCGATGGATTTGGTCTTCGGGGATGAGGTCTTTGACCACAGCCTTTATCCTCTTCTTGTGGTCAGGGTGGGCTGGTTCCTGGCTCCTGGCCTCGATGCCCAGCAGGCAGTAGGGGTCACTGAGCCCTGCGAGGGTGGAGGTGTGGGAATTCCGCTCGGGAGCAGCAGCTGCCCCTCTTCCCGTGGGACAACCACCCGTCTCCACTTACCGCTGACATCTTTACCCAAAATCCCCTTGGCTTCCTTCACAGTGGCTTTCAGGCAGTAAATGGGGCTCTGGAAAAATGAAAAAATAGCTGTTAATGTGTGGAGTCACCAAACCTGTGAGGAAGGATCAGCCCTGCCAGGAAGGATGGGGCTCGAGCAAGACTGCACCATCAGCTCCCACCCAAGCAGTGACAACCCCAGGGTGCCCCAAATCCCAAACACAGGGGCTCAGAGGCACTGCAGCCCCCCAGCACCCCCCCGGCTGCATACTGGGGACACTGTACCTCCAGCTCCATGACCTGCTGCATGATGACACCGTGCTCCTCCGCGTCCATGCCGAAAGCCTGCGCGGATATCGGGGATGGATGCCGCCCTGTTAACAGGGGCTGGAGAGCAGCCAGGGGCTTCCCTCTGCTCCCCGGGAGCCAGCTGCAGCCCGAGGGGAGAGAAGAGCAGCAAAGAGCCCAGCAGGAAGGCTGGGGACCAGCTGAAAGCTCTTGAGGGAGAGCCTTCTTCCCACCATCCCCAGGCTAAGATAAACACTTCTCCCCAGGGCTAACATTTCCCAGCCACAGGCTGTTCCCAGCCCTCCAGCTGGATGCTGCTGCTACATCTTTTGTGGTGCTTGTTAGAAGCTCCCTCTGAGTGACCCTGTAGGGGCCAGAGGAATGATTATTGGCCAAAAAAACAGAGAGAAAGTGTGTGCGTGGGGTCAGGGCAAGTTCTGCGTAGGTGGGATGGGGCACTTCCATGTCCTGGCCCCTCGAGCCTCTGATCCGGTCTGAGCCCCTGGCACATGGAAAGCCCAACCTTATTCAACTTTAATATTCCCAAGTTTGCAAGTAAAAGTTTGTTATTCAGCCTCCTGAGAATTTTGTGGTCTCCTGTGAACCACCAGAGTAAATCAAAGCTGCTTTAAAAACCTGCTGAGCGAGCTTGGGGCATAACAGACCCCCACCATCCCCTGTAGCTGGGAGGATGGATGTGTCAGGGGACAGCTTTTGGGGACCCTGTCAGGAGGGGACGCACCTTCTGCACGTAGGAGTAGAGCTCCTGGGAGTCCCCGACGTGCTGCTGCTCGGGCTTGCCCAGGCGGTGCCGGATGGTGTAGAGAACCTCCTCGTAGAGCAGGGCCAGCTGTGGGGGAACAGTGCTGGCACCTCGTGTGGGGACAGCCAGCAGGGACGTGCTCCATGCATCCCCCAGGATCAGCAGGATTTCCTCCTCACAGCTCCCTGAGCTCCACGCCAGGCCCTGCCACCCCCTGCACCCAGTCCTGCCCGCCCACCCCTGGCTGTCCCTGGGGAGCATCTCCAGGAGCCGAGCCATGTCCCCAGACCCCTGCAGCACTGCCACCCCCTCCAGTGCCACCACGGGAGACCACAGCGGGGCCACACTCGTACCTCTTCCTTGGAGAACCGGTGGGACAGATCCATCTGGGGAGAGAAGAGAAGCAGAGAGGCTTCCTGTCAAGAGCGTGGTTTGAGGAGGAAATCGTGGCCGGACAGGGCAGGGCAGCCAGGACGGGGTGGCATCACCCACAGCACATGAGGGTGGGATGTCCCAAAGGATGCTGTGACACCCCACAGACACCCCACAGACACCCCACGGCCGAGGGACCACGTCCCCCATCACCCACCAGCAGGGCACCAAGGGGGGCTTCCCCCCCAGCCCCATTAATTGAGGAGGGGGCTGCGAGGGTGGCAACAGCAGCTTGGGGTGACCCCCAGGAGGCTTCAAAAGCCAACCACCCACCTCTCACCCCCCAGAGCTGCTCACTCCAGCAGCACCAGGCTGGAGAGCAAAGCAGCTGAGGGACAGGGCAGGAGGCCAGAGCACCGTGAGGAGCTCCAGGCTGGGCAAGGAGATGCCAAAAGCCATCAGGATTTGGTGCACTGCTATAAATCTCTGAAAGCTGCAAGGGTACACTGCTCATTCCCCACGTGAAGGATGACCAGCAACAGCACTGACTTTCCAAACAAGAATTCAATCCAAGCGGTGACACCACCAGAGGAAGGGGACCAGTGTCCCTGTGCCATCTGCTACTGGCCCCAGCACTGGAGCCTCTGGGAGTACAAGGGGGTGACACCAAAACATGAAACAGAAGTTTTTAAAATGAGTTTGGGCTTTTCTGGGCTGAGGGGTGTTTGCAGAGCATGGTCCCATCACCCGCTCATACAGGGCTGGTGGGGATGGATGGATGGATGGATGGATGGACAAATCCTACCTGTGGGTCAGCCCAGGCCCCAAAGTGACCTTAGGATACCCCTAACAGGAAAAAATAAACCAGCCCCGAGCTTGAACATGAACATTTGCTTATGGCAGATCTGGGGCTGGCATAATCCTCTGGCCATCTGGACTGAATTCAACCCTTCCAGCCCTGTGAGTTTAACCCTTGAGCTGCTTCTCTCCCACCTGCCTCCACATCCTTTCTTGTACCCACTGCTGGGTGCTGGGGGCTCTGGTGGCTCAGCAGCCCCTGTGAAAGGGGGACCTGTTGCACTCAGGAGGGTCCCAGCCTGCCCCTGCCCAGGTTCCATGCACCTTCTGCCGCTGCTGGCACCGTCCTGCCTGTGCCGAGGCACGGGGGGCATGGCCCCATCCCGAATCCTTCAGCACCCCCACAGTCAGCGCTGCCCCATCGCGAGGTCGCAAGCACAGAGGGGACAGAAAAAGGACTTTATTTCTCTGCCGCTGCTACTTGTCAGCAAGACACGAGCATCTGCTCCTTGCCCAGCAGTGGGGTAGCACAGGAGGGCAGGGGGAGGAATCCCTGCTGGTTTTGGGGGCAGCTCCCTGCTGTTCCCTTCTGCCCTCGGGCATGGCAGCTGCGGGATCTGCTCCGTGCTCCCATGTGCACACGGGACTGGCTAAGCTAAAGCCGAGCTGAGCCACCAGGATGTGTTTACTGCTGCTAATCCCCACGCCAAGAGCCCAGCTCAAATCCAGGAGTGTTGCTTAAATCTAGGTCTGGATACAGCCACCAGCATCAGCCCACCCCAGCAGCTGCAGCAGTGGGGGCTGCAGGGACAGGGGCGCTTGGGAGGGAGGACAAGTCCCTGAGTGGGGGACAGCACCAGGACAGACCATCCCAGGAGTCCAGCACGGGGGACTGTGCCCTCGTGCTCCCAGCAGCATGGGGCAGAGCGGTGGGTCCCATCTCACGGGGACAGACACAGGGACACAGAGGAAGTGGGTCAGGTTGGGATGGCCTAGAGCAGGGCTTTGGGGGAGCTGCCGGCAGCAGAGAGCCCAGAGGGGCTGGGAGGGGCTGGGAAGCTGTAGCCAAGCTAAGAGGGGACCCTCGGTGGGGGCACGGAGCTGCAGCTGACCCCGTACTCACTCTGGGGTGCACATTTACACGGGTACGGTACCCCCAGCCCTTGCTCTCCCTGGCAAAGCATCACACCCAGGACACGGCCTCGGTCCCTTTTCTCTCATTCCCCTTTCACAGCCTCAGCACCCAGCGCTGCCCCCCGGCTCCCCTGGGCACAGCCACCCTGACCCTCCCTGGTGCCATCGCACCCCAAACGCTCTCCCCAGCCCCCCGGGCTCAGAGCCACCTACCTCGGGGCTCTCCTCCCCGGGGAGGGTCCCCGGGGGGCTCTCACCAGCAGGATCCATCTCGGGGGGAGGCTGAGCGTGGGGCAGGGCTGCAGCTCTGCCTGGAACTGCGGCCTCCCCCACTGCGTCGCTTGCTCGGAGGAGGAAACCACAGACCTTATCACGGCGTGGCCATTTCAGCAAAGCGGAAACGTGCTCAGGGCTCCTTCCAGAGCACCCCAGGGACGCAGGCGCCCCGGCCCTGCTTCCCAGCACCCCCCCCCCCCACACACCCCCCCGGCCATGGGGATTGCATGGCACACATGGGATGGGGGCAAAAGCAAGGTGTCACATCCAGTCCCTGGTATCACTGATGAGCAAGGAATTGGGAGTAAGTGGAGAGAAACAGTCCTGAGAAGGCAAAGCCCAGCAGGGGAAGGGGGCGATGGAGAGGATTAGTGGAGGCAACAGGAAGGATCTGGGCTCTGATGGGTCTTTGGGATCCATCGTGCCCTGAGAGCACAGGCTCTTCTGGAAGGGACCTTGCAGAAGGCAGGGGGTGTCTTCAGCCCCGGGGGACAGAGGGGATTTGAGACCCCATGCAAAAGCTGCAGGGTGAGAAGTCCTTGCAACACCCAGGAGCGTTGCACAAGGCTGGGCTGAGAACAGATGCGGTAAAGAGCCAAGAACGGCACTGAGAAAGGGCCTGTGACCTTTTTCCCAAACGGGCTGTCCAGAAAGAGCTGGTTACTGAGAAAAAAAGCAGCAAGAAATGAAGTTGAAAACTTGTTCTTTACCGTCAGCTTTCGTTCTTGTAAACACTTTATCTGATTGCAAGTTGCCTGTCACAGACCGGCAGCCGTGCCCTCCCCTCGCAGATCCCTATCAGGATGCTCTCACTGATAACAAACTGGGTGGGGAAAGGCTTGGCTGGGCATCAGGAGATGGCCAGGGGAAGAGCCAGTTTGCTCCTGGGTGTCTGTCATGCTTACAGGCACAGCTGAGAGCGGCCTGGGCTTTGGAGGAGCTGTTGAGCTGCACAAGCATTTGCTGCTCAGCGGCCGGACCCACAGCCCGGGGAAGGACAAGGACATCAGCCTGTGCTCAGTGTCACTGCTGGGGTTTGGTGTCGCTGCCGGGGCTGCTGAGGAGCCACAGGCCCTGTACAGCAGGGCAGTGACTCCCAGCAAGGAGAGGTTTTGTTTTCCCAGCACCTTTCTGGCCCCTGGATGGTCTGAAAGCCATAAAAAAGATGCTTCGGATGCAACACGGGCAGCAGTAGCTCCACACTGGGATCACTGGCACTGTGCAGGCACTCAGGGATTTGTGCTGAATCCAAACAAGAAACCACGACCATGGAAACTGCTCTGGAAAGTTTGTCTCCTTAATACCAGGGAAGGAATCAGAGTCCATCAGCACAGAGCCCCACAGCATGCTGGCTCCAAGCAGGGCTGCAGGAGGATGCTGGCAGCAGCAGCATCCCTGTGAGAGGAGGAGGGCAGGCAGTCAGGCCCTTCCAGCCTTGCACTCATCCAGTCCTTCAATTGAGGCAGGTTAGTTTAGGGGAGACACAGCCTCCCTTTGCCCTGGAACCCTGTAAGAGCAGGTTATAACGACAAAAGGGGTTCCCCGAAGCTGTGGGATGAGGAGATCGAAAAAGGGCTGAGAGCATAGGCAGGGGGTTGATGTGGGGGGCAGATTTTCTTTATCCAGGTCAGCCAGCACAGGACTGGGGCCAAGAGGGGCTGCACAGCATAAATACAGTGAATTGCCAGGGGCAGGGGGATGCCAAGATAATCAACCTTCAGAATAAAAATCCAGAGATACAGTGAGACACCAAAAAGCTGAAATCCACTCCTGAGATTTTTCAGCCTTGTCCCCTGAGGTCTGAAGAAAGCTGCTTGTTACACTTTGCTCTCTCCCCTGTCAGGAGGGCTCTGGTAACTGTCCCCAGGAATTGGGTGCCCCAAGGAACTGGGCTTCAGAACCCCTTCTTGTGCACTCCCCAGTTTGGCACTGGAGCCACCTCCTCACCCCACACCTGGTGAGAATGCCCGTTCCCTTTGCTGTCAGAGATGCTCAGAGGTGCTTACCCAGCTCTGCCAGCCTCAGCCTTGGCTTTATCCAGCCTTTTTCCATTGGCTCACCTTGGGCAAACAGCTTAAAAGCATCTCCTCCCTCACTGATGGAGGGGGACGTGGTGGAGGAGCCAAATCCTGTCCCGTGACATACACAAATGCAGTTTATTGATCTGGGACATCAGTGCTCCGCTCCCCTGCAAAATCTTGTCAGTGGGAAATAGGGAAAAGTGCACAATGGCCTATGGAAACCACTGCTGTCATGTCTGCTTTTAGCTTTGATTGCAAAAGCAAAATCTGGCCCAGCAAAGAGCAACCCCAGAGGTAAAGGCAGGACATGGACACAGCATCCTTGAGCTGCTCACACCTTTCACTGCTTCTTGCCAACAAAAAGTAACAGCAGTCAGGATGTCTCTTGCCTCAACCAGCACAGAGAGAGCAGCTGAAAGAGTTTAGTCAATCCTCAAATCCGCTTCTTCCCTCCTTGTAACACTGGAGAAATAAAATCCAGTCATAACTATTGCTAAACATCAGGCAGTGACCCTCCAGCCAGGAGCTGGTGGCTGGGCTGGGGTTGTGCGGGCTTTAGAAAGGAAAAGGTCAGCTGCAGCGTGGGAGTGTCTGTTTAAAAGCACTTCCCCCAGCAGTTCCCCAGCTGGCCACTGCCCTGGTTTGCAATGCCCACTGGAAATGCCCAGGCACAGCCCGGCAGGGCGGGCAGCACTCAGCTCCCATCAGAGGCCAGCACGGTCCTGAGGCAGGACTCTGCGTAGGGATCACACGGGTTTGAGCCTCTGTGTGTGCCAAGGGAGAGCTGTTTGGGCCTTTTTTTCCCCTGGGTTTTACCAGCAGCCACCTGTTCCACAAAATAGCGGTGACAAAAGTCACCGAGCTCCAGTATTTGCACCTCAAATTACTCCTTGTCCAGGAAACAGTAAGAGAAGCCCTCCAAGCAGCTCCAGAATGAGCAAGGATTTCTGGTTCGTGGAGACAATCCCGATAAACTGGATGCTCCAAACTGGCAGACAACTAGCAGAATGCCCCAGACACCTAAGTCAGGACTTTCCAAAGGGAGGGGGTCAGCATTCCCCAAAACAGCCCCCCCTCCCCACACTGTCAGTCTGCCTCCCAAAATAACCACCGTATTTATGCACAATATGGAGTGAAGCCTTACATTCCTTTTAAAAACAAGTCATCCTAAAGGAAAACCCCTTATACCTGTCCCCAGTATAAATATACCTGTCCCCATCCACAGGTCACTTGTGAATGGGGTTATCGGGGCTGCTGAGAAAACAGATCTCCAAAGAATAAGCATCATCACCTTCTTTATAGGGAATCATCTTCCCCTTAAAGGAAAACCTGCTAGGAAAGAACCCTCCACCAGCATTAATAGCAGTTTATCTCCTACCTCTTGTCTCGATCCTGAAGCCGCAGCCTGGCCTCACCCTTATCTCTCAGATGGAAATGGGCAAATAGTCAAAAAACTGATTTCAACATGTCCCTCCCTCACTTCTCCTTTTAACCACGGGTCCAATGACTCTGCAAAACCCAGTGGCGCCTGCCAGGCATTGGCAAGGGGGACAGTGCAGGCACCAGGCAGGGGAGAGGAAGGTGGTTTCGAAATGAGAGACATCCCTGTTCCCCCTCTTTGGGGCTGCCCAGGGGGGGTATCCCCCCAGGACCTGCTGGCTGCTGTGGGGCCAATGCTTCCATACCCCGGAGTGATGTCAGTCATCCTCCCTCCCTGATTCCTGTGGGGCCTTCCAGTTACTCCTGCCCTGACCCCACATCTCTCCTGCCACAGGCTCTTCTGAGCACTTTGGGGGCACCGCACAAAAGATGGTGGTACCTGGGAAGGAAGTGGGGAACACACAGCACCTCCCACCTCATTTGGGGCATCTTAGAAGGATGTCAAGGCAAACTCCATCCTTCTGGGAAGAGCAAAGGGGACTCCCAGCCACCCACACAGGACAGGGCAGTTGTGAAAGCGCTGTTCCCCTTGGGAGCCCTGTGCGGGAGCAGGGGTTTGGCACAAGAGCTGCCAGCTCCATGGCAGGGATGTGCAAGGATGACTCTGAGGAGGTCACAGACTTCATGTGTAGACCTGGATGTCCCTCATTTGCCTCACAGCACCTTGTGACCACTTTAAAACGTTTTCACCACCACTGTCATGTGCTGTGTATGCAGCACGTATTTCTTCCACTTCCCTCTCCCAGTGAGATAATTCAGTTTCAGACACTGGATTTATCATCCCCTCACTGCAGGGACAGAGAATGGGGGACACAGATTTCAAAGTCAATTTATTTGCTGGTTTGGGGGCTGAGTTGAGAGCAGCAGGACCTACAGCAAGTGCCTGAGCTGAGGAGGGACCAGGGGGATGCTTGTGGAGGTGGAAGAACTCGGGGCTGACACCCAGGTACCTCCATGCCCCCATGGTGCCCATGAACCAGCTTATTCTGGAGCACAGGTGCCAAATTACTGACTAGCTTCAGCACAAAGCATTCTCCCACACACTTGCCAAAGCCCCTGAGGAGCCCACCAAGCTCCACAGAGCCAAAAGCTTGGGTGACAGGAGGAGGCTGCAGGACAACCCCTCCCACCGCCCCCACATTCCAGAGGGACACGCCAAAACATGGAATATTATTGCAGTCAGTCTGGGCCACAGGGAGAGCCAGTGTGTCCCAGCCAGAACCCAGCCCTCACAG
>VZTA01001624.1:61704-73831 GCA_013398855.1 Mohoua ochrocephala | reverse complement strand
AGGAGGGGGAGGAGGAGGAGGAGGAGGAGGAGACACAACTTGAGCAAGGGAAAAGTTTAGAAAGACGGGATCTGCTGAGCTGAGCTCCTGAATGGAGCCGAGCTGATACCTTTTGCTCCAGTGTCCAGAAACCATAGGAATCGTGTAGGAAATGGCAGGTGGGCTGGGAGGACCCAGCAGGGAGGGATCCTGGTCCGTTCGCACCCTGAGGTGGGAGATTCAGCAGCCACCAGCAGCAGCTACGAGTCCCTGCTCCTGCTCCCTGTGACGTGGGCCACTTCATGTCCCGCTGGGGCCTCTCTCGGTGGCATGGGGCCAGCCCTTGAGCAAGGAGGGGGCTGAAATACTGGTTCCAGTCTCTTGGAGCTGACTCACTCCAGAGAGCAGACAGGTGAGTAACACCTACTACAGCTGCTGAGAGAGCCTTGACTGAAATAAAGATCCCCACCCTGCACATCCCAGGGTTTCATCCCCACCCACAAACCTCACATTTGTCACTTGGGCTTTTCTGTGCAGCTCTAACCTGAAACTCCTCCTGATCACAGCCTGCCTTGGCAAAACTCACCTCCAACCCACCCCGGCAGTTCTTTACAGCTGGAGGGGCCTGCGATGCAACAGGAGCTGCTCACTAGTGAGGGCTGGCTCTGCTCCTGGATGCTCCGGGAGCAGCTGGATCCAAACTTCACCCCACACCTCCTGCCACCTCCAGCGGTGCTTGCGAAGGGAGACCGTGCTGTGAGGCAGAGCTGATAAATCACGGTGTCCATCATGTGGCAGAGGCACAGTTTGACCATCTGCAGCTCTGAGAGTGGTGGGAAGTCCTCATGATCTCCAAAGGAAGGCACACGCAGGACGGGGAGGTGCTGGCCAGGTGGGTTTAACCCCGCTCCCTACAACTGCTCAGTGCATCCCCCCAGCCAGGAAGAAATTAATGCAAAATAATGATTTTTAGGGAATAGGTCACATGAAGCTGGAGCACTTGAGGTAAAACCTGGGCAGAATGGTCTGGAGGAAGAGGAGGGCTCTGTTTCTTCCTTTGTCTGGAGGCAGCTCCAGGCAAGCACACACGGGATGGGGCAATCCTTCCAGGGTAAGGATCCTTAACTCCTAAGGACGGGGTAATCCTTCCAAGGTAAAGACCTTCCCCAGCCCCCAGGGACAGCACCAAGATCTCAGGGCTGGCAGTAGGAAATCTGTCAGTAGCACCTGCGGTTCCTGCAGCAACACTTCTTTGCACAAGATCTCAAAGCACTTTGGAAATACCCAGTTACCCCACACTCTCCCAAGGAGGGAAACAGCCACGTTTCCCAGCACCAGGGGCAGGGAGAGACTTCTCAAGTGAAGAGCCCAAGTCACATCAAAGAGACAGAACTGGGGGTGGTGGTGGGAAAATCTGCCTCTGCCGAAGGATCCAACACTAATCATTCCCTATGCCTCCTCTTTTCCTTCAGTAGTGTAATACCATCCAAATATTGGAATTTAATGGTACCAGTCTGGCTGTCACATGGCAGCCTCCTGCTGCACAGCCAGTTAATCATTGAGGCAGGGACCAGACCTGGAGACGCGTTAATGCACAACATTTCCTCCTGCCCTACTCCCATCCTGCTTCCAGAGCAGCAGCAGACTTCAAATTGCACTGCCCTGCTTTAATATTTAAAACCTTCAGCATGGGCAGCAGGACTGGTGACCCTTCCAGCCTCCCCGAGCCCTTTCCCAAGCAGAGAACAGGTCCCAGTTTCCATCAGGGAGATGCCAGGGAGTGCTGAGTACCAAAACCAAAGGTGGGGGTTTTGGCAGGGATTCTCACCAGCAACCAAAAATATGGATTCCCAAATCATGCTGCTCCACTCAGCCCAATACCTGCCTGACCCTTGCTGCCTGTGTGACTTGCCCAGCCTTTTGGCCCCACAGCTTCAGCATCCCCAAAATGTGCTCCACTCCCCATCAGCACACTCCAAACACATCGAGACCACGCCCAATCTCTTTTTTTGGCTCGATCCTCTCCCCACAGACCGTGCCCAGCTCCAGCCTGGGGGAATGGGAACATTCAACCTCAAACCACTGTGGAAAGCCGACAGCTTCAAATCCAGATTTAGCCCTCTGACACCCGTGCTAAGGAGTATTTCATTTATTCCAGCCTGACTCATCCTTTGAATGTATTTCCCTTTTGCCAGACAGAAACCTCATGGTGTCTCTGCAGGTCTTGCCACTTCTCCACTCTAAGGGAAATGACTCAGCTCAAACCACGGAGCCGAGTTCCCATGGGAGCAGGTATCTAAATATTTCTCTCTCAAGCACACTTAGGTGAGGAAAGGTTTTAAAAAAACCTCATGGATTTGTTCTGATTGTTGGCCAAAGAGCTGCACAGGGAGTGGGGCTGGGCAAGAGATCTGGAAAGTTCGTGCAATCTGTGTTCTCTAGGATTCTGTCTCGGAGTAGAGGGTAACTGGGAATGAGCCAGAACAGAAAGGTTTCACATCTTATAGATGGACAGATGTGATTGAGGAAACCTTGATTTGAAGTAATTTAATTCACCAATCATGATATTCAGCTCCTACAGGACTATAAAATTTTGTCTCAACGCTTTCCTCCTTCACCCACCACCTCTTCTACAGAAAACAAACCCAAGTGCCTCAGCCAGCCTTAAAATGCGGTAAAACAGCCATGTGGGAGGATGTGAGAGGCAAAAGGGATGTAAAAATGAGCGGAATCTGGAAGATGTCCCTGCTGGCTGGTCAGGGAATTCATGAGAATAAAGGCAGCCACAGCAGCTGCTGGGAAGAGGAATGAAACCAAGTGAGGATTGGAAGATACCTGGAGAGCAGCTTCTGGGTAACTCCCGTTTGACAGGTGTCAGTGTGAGCCAGGGGAACTGACCAGGACCTGATCCCATGTGGAACATCCCTCTCCTGCCCTGCCAGGTGAGACTGACAAACCTGGTTCAGCTCAGAGGGAGGAACGGTTCTGGCACTGCTGCCGGAACACAACTCCCAGCTTTTCCAGGGAAAGGAGCACAGGGGGAGCCCACCGGAGAGAGCTCTGACCTCACTGGGCACAACCACCCAGGCACTTCAGCACACTTACAGGAAAAAAAAAAAAGGATAAAATTGTGGATTGCTTCTAATTAGAGACATATTTTGGAGGCATTAATTATGCTGCATCGCTCAGTTACTTCTTGCAAAGTAAAATAGTAAACAGGTTGTAACTTTTATGAGCATAATTGCTCTAGAAAAACAAGCTGGGTAACACATCTGGGTAGAGTAAAGCAGCTGCTGCACCAGCTTCCAGCAGGAACTGTGGAATGGGAGTTTGCTGAAATGTTTTAACATCTTATTTTCATTCATAAAGTCACCCAAGAGAAATCAAGCAACTGATGTCACCAGTGAAGAGCCACAAATAAAATCCAAGTGATTTTGCTTCTAATTCTTCCTCTCCTCATCCAAAGCTACCAACTCACCAAAAGTTTGCCCACTCACACACAGACAAACACCCCAAGTTTTGAGCTGATTTCTCTTTACTTCACAGTCTTGGCAAAACAAATCTGCATTCAAAAGTCATTTCACATTAATATATTAATCAAACGCTTCCAAAATAAATATTTTTTTTAAAATAACCATTTCTTTACATCACCGCAGTAGCAATTCTAGAAAAGTCAGTGCACAAATAGTAGCAATTTCATTAATCAGCTAAACTCAAACAAAAAGAAAACAAGAGGTGGACCTTTTTTCTCTCCGAGCAGGCTGCATGCAGCAAGTCTCAGCAGTTCCCTAGCACAGGATCTTCTGTCACACTTTGCTGGGAAGGATTTTCTGTCTCAGCTGTCAGAAGTCAGTGAAGTGTGACTTGTGCAAAGCTTTGTACAACGCAAAAGTTTCACAGCCCAGATTCTGATCAGTCCTGCAGAGGTTCTGCACTGGAGTTGTTGCTAATGAGACCAAGGAATCGATGCTATGAGGAGTCCGCGTTCAGGTGACTGGGAATTCACAGCTGGACCAGGAACACAAACAGCAATAAACAACACTTCGTACCTTACAGCTTATTCCAATGCTTTGCATATTCTCTCAAGTGCATCCAGGACAGAAGTAAAGCAACTGCTTTCTGCCCATTAGCTGTTAATTCAGGTAATCACAGCAGGAAGATGCTTCACTGGCCAAAAAGTGTAACTCGTGTTACAACAAAGGAAAAACAAAAGTGCATTATAGACTATGAGGAGAATATTCTGTGAACTCACATATCTAACTGGAAAACAGAGACAACAGAAATATTAGTGCTCCCATGGGATCTAAACTGGTCAGATGCTACCGGAGAACCCTGTGAAGAGCAGCATGTCTGAGGAAGGGAAGTTGGTCAGCATTGTCATACATGGTGGGCAGCAGGGAAATCTGAAGGGCTACCAGATTATCTGCTACGATTGTCAAGAATGACTTAGATGTAAAAAAAAAGAAACCCCAGAAAGTTGAATATATATCTGAAAAATGTCACAGGTGTGTATTTCCTTTGAGATCCCAAAGGTTGCCTTCGAAGCCCTTTCTCAAGAGCAGAGTTAGATGTGACACTCTAGATTGAAAGGAATAACCAGAGGCATCCCAGTGTCCAGAGGTGCTCTTGGATGCACACGAAGGTAAATTCAAGACACCCCCCACCCCCAAGAGCCTTGTTTCCACATCATGATCATGTTAATTAGCAGTTTAGAGCAGATGCTGACTCTAAAGAGATATAATTTAAGTATCAAAAGAAACAGAGCTAAGGGAAGCAATTGCAGATGAAGAGAACCCCCAGGTATAGTGGTGCCGTGCACAGGGTTTGCAGGACAGCAAACCCTCAGAGCTCCAGAGGTGACCCAGGCTGCCAAAATCCCTCCCCTTGCTCTGATCAGACCTACTACTAGAGCCCCTGAAAGCAGTGTGCCTTGGGGGAAGGCTCTACTCCTCAGTGCTATGGACCGTGCCCCAGAATTCTGCCAAAATGGAAAAAAAGAAAGCAATGAGGTCGTGGAGAAGTTCTCTGTCAGCTTATTGGTTTTTCTTGTCCTCTGGTGGGAAGTACGGAGGAGGGGGTGGCTGGTCCTGCAATAAAGATGATAAAAAGACATCAGTGCATGGCTAAGAATAAAAAATTAAACTCAAAGCCCCCAAAAAACCCAAGACACCAACATCAATTCAGACAAACTTTGCTGTGCCACTGAGAGATCTGCCAGACACACACGTGGGCTCCCCTGCAAACCCAGAGCAACAGGGACTCACCGTGGGCATGTAGACGTTGTGGGGGTTGCCTGGGCTGTAGTAAGCGCTGGCAGCAGCTTCAGCAGCCTTGGCTTCAGCTGTCACAGGGAGAGAGAAGTGACAGGTTAGGGACACAAAGAGAATTCTCACAATAAAACAAGAATTCTTGGCCATCAAGAGTTGCTAACAGAGCACCACATGACCAGTGCTCAAGTTGCAAAATAGCTACAACAAACACAATTGAGCAGTATCTCTTCCAGTTACCACAGAATTGTCAATTCCCAGTGAAACAGGAAGATTGAGTTTGGAAATGTCACCTGGGACTTGCATGTCAGCCATAAATAAATGCTTGCTGCTGCCTTGCCTCAATACAGACAATACCCTTTCTAAACAGGCAGTGAACAAACCATCCTTCCTGGGAGTGAAAACACCAGGCAAAACAAAAGTCAGCACAAGTTTATAGCAGCTCAGGGGATTAGTGCATTAAAGATGGTAATTTATGAGGATAATCCAGATCCTCTATTTCTGCAGAACACAAAAATCTTGTACAACCCTCTGGAGCAGTGCCACTTTCCAAATAATAGTTCAAAGATGAATGGTTGTTTATTCAACCCAAAGGATTTTGGATAAATCCTTATCCAAACAAATATTCTTATCTGCAAGAGATCTATGGCTGTGTCCAACCACAATAGCTCTTTTTTCATTTTAATAAATCCCAAATGAGTGAAAAATGAGGCTGATATTTCCCCAGCTCCTTTCCATCATCTCTTCCCCTGTTCCACATTGTTTCAGTAAAAATAATCAGATTAAGAGTGAAATGGGAAGGGGAAGCAAATATCACCAAAGCCACAGTAGTGAACTAAAATGGACCACAAACACATTTCACCGTCAGTTTCTTTGTATTCCTCCATTAGGGCAAGATAACCACCACAGGAGAACCACAAACTGTATTTTTTCTGTCAAAAGGAGAATAAATCCATCTGTAAAATGCCCACTAATGGTGTCTACCCTGGAGAGAATCAGGCTGGCCTCCAGACTGAGCTGGATATACAAGGCTGGAGATTAGGGGAGCTCCCTAATCCCTTTTCTAAACGAATTTCAACTTCTAAGTGGAGCTTCAAAGTCCCCCAAAAGACAAGAAAACGAAGTCTGCTTCATTCCTAACAAAACTGTTGTGAGTTCATTCACCTGGACACACTCCTTACCTGCAGGAGTGGAGGGCAGGTCTGGGCCACTGACAGGGGGTTCCATGGGCCCTGGGTATGGCGGGGGTGGAAGCTGCATGTAGCCCATGCCTCCATCTGCCACAGGAGGACCAGGATAAAAGTCTGTCAGGAAAGGAGATCACACAGCAAAAGACTTAACTCCTCTGGGTGGAGTTATCAACCAAAAGAAGCCAAGGCAAACACAATTAAACTCAGGAACAAAAGCTACACAAGTCATCACTAAAGCACCGTGTAAAATCTGTGTTTCTTGCCCTTTTTACCTATTTTAACTCCTACTAACTAGAATAATCCCCAGCCTCAGTTCCCAGGCTTACCTGGAGGAGGAGGTGGGTATGGATAGCCCCCGTTAGCTGCAGGTGGTGCAAAAGCATAGGATCCATTTGGCATGTAGGAATAGCCATACGCTCCACTGGGTATTTCACCTCTGGAGACTGCAAAAGCAAAGACCTCATCAGAACAAACTTAGAGTCCTCATAAGAAAAACAACGAAGTGTCATCCCAATAAATCTGCTGCTCGTTGGATGTGAAAAAACCCCACTTTTTAAAGCAAGCTTCAGACACAGGCAAGGGTCCTAAACCCACAAAACCCTGGCAGACACCCCCAGACTTCCATACCTTGTGATGCCACCTGCAGCATCCTTTGCCCAAATTCAATTGCACCCCCAGCTGAAAAGGTCATCTTGAACGTGGCAGATCCTTCCCAGCCACCTGAGGGAGGAAAGACAGCACTAAGGAGCAAGGAGAAGCCATTTCCATGCTATCTAGGTTACATGCTGTATCTACAGATGCTCTATATATAATTCTTTAAAGAGCTTATCCCAAAAATCCAAGTTAAAAGAAGAAGAAAAAAAAAAAACAAAAAAAACCAAAAAGCAGAGGAAGTGGCAGAATTATGGTATCATCAGAAAAATTCACATTGGGTATTGTCAGGTCAAGAGACACCTGAAGCAGAAACATCCGTAAGGGAGAGCTTCAAAAGCTTTCTGGAGTTGTGGCTGTTGCCACAGCAGCTATCACAGGCCAAGCTATCAGGAGTGCTGGATTTGCTCTTGCTTCGGATAAGATTAGTGCAGAAGACAGGGATTTTGTTAATCCCGTTTGCTAAAAAGCCTTTGCAACTACACCTAACTGTCAGCTCCAAATTAGTTTGGGAGTCTGAGTGCCCAACGAAGCGAAGAGCTTAATGAAAAACATGGTCCACATAAATCCATTAGAGCCCATGGAAGAGATTTCAAGTCAGGCTAAATAATAATTAAAAAACAAATAAATTAGTGACATCTCACATTACAGTATAAAAAAGAAAAACATGCACAGTCCAGAGTCCCAAGAAAGCATCAAAGCAGAAGCTGTGCTGAAACAGAAACAAGTAGATTAAAGAGCCTTTTAAGCTAAACCAGACTCTCATGGCTGTTAAGACAACGTCATCATTAAAAGAGATGGCCTCTGGGGAAAATTCACAAAGATTTAGCTAAAGCCCTTTGCCTTTCACACAGTTTAGTTTGTCATTACTGCTCAGGCTCCCTCTCATGCCGGATGGTCCCACTCAGCGCCCATGCAGAAGCAACAATGCTGATTTCAGGATTCCAGCTGAAGGCTCCTACACCCTGTGCTGTTATTTCTGTGCCACAACTACCAGACTGAACCAAGCTGAGGATGAAAGTTTGCTGAACTCTGTGCCTTTGGTAAAAAAACCAGTCAAACTCAAAATTATTCTTGAAAATGTCTGTCACAGCCTTGTCACTGAGTTTAATGTGAAACAGCTCCTCAAATTTCCTGATTTCAAGACAGTCCATTCCCTTCCAAGTGCCATTTTCACTGCCAGGATGCACTACAGCAAGAGCACACCAGTCCTTGAACTGCACAAGAAACATGATGGAGAAAGTGCTCTGGGGCTCTGCACCTGAACCCAAACAGAGCCACAAAGGGCCTGAGCTTTTGGCACAGGAGAACCTGGATGCAGGTGGGATAGGTGACCCCAAGTGACCAAAGCAAAATTACATCCTCATTCTTGCTGACTCCACTCTGACGTTGATTTGCTGAGATCACTTGTTTGATTGAACTTTATATTTTGCAGAGGGCAGGAATGAGATGGGTTGCAGAGCAGATCTGCTCATTGTAACTGAACAGGGAGCTGATGAGGGGAATATTTTTAGCTGCCAAAGAAAGAAACACATTTTAGCAGGAGTGTGAAAACCCATTTAGACAGTGTCAAGTTTTGGTTAGCCAGGATTTTGCCATGAATTGAGCACTGAACTGAGACACAGAACACACACTATGTGATACTTACCTCCTGCTTCTGCTTTCACTGTGCCCTTGATGTAATTTGCTCCAAACACTGGCTGCTTAATCTCACAATCCTTCAACAAATAAAAGGGCATCACGAATGACTGCATAGCATCCTTCCCCTTCGACACAAAGATAACCTAAAAAGAAAATAACATTACAAGAGCTATTCAACACAAACAGGAAACACAGCCCTGATTTATTATCAGCAGACTTCTCCATGGACTGAAACTCCCTCCCACAACACCACTTCTGCAAGCCAAAAGCTACACAGAACAGCCACAGGGGTAAACCAAATCCTCAAGGTAATAAAGCCTTCCAGGAAGTCCCTTGCTGAGATAATACTCTTCCCAGCTCCCAGAGAACCTGCTGCTCCACATATCTATGATTTAGTAGCTGTGCTGTTGAATTCAGTATTTCCAGACCACTGCTAATTTCCAGTTCGAAGATGCCTGATGGACTAAACAAACAGCTGCCTGTACAAGAACTAATCAGATTTATTATCTGTTGACAAATAGATGGGATATGCCATGAAGTCATAATGTTTCCCAGAGGGAGAGGATGAGCTACACTTCAAGCAGGAGTAGATTATCCTGACTTTCATGCATTGAGGACATTTAAATACAGACTCCAGGGCTGTTATCTCCTTACACAAGATAAAGCCTTTCACCACTCACCCGGTAGGGAGTCAGGAAAACACTCCCTTTCTTGGTCCCCTTGAAGGCCTCTGGCATCGGCTCCAGATCACTGAAGGTAATTTCTACATGGTCATAGGTCATCAAAACACTGCAAACGGTGACAGAACAGACAAGAGTTACAGCTCGACACAGAAGCGCAGCACGCACAGAAGTTTACTGACCTATCAAAACCACCTGTAACCTCAGGCCATGCTGAGCAGACAAAGTCAGTTCTGATTTGCCTTTTTGGTTTTTTGTTGTTGGCGGCAGTAACTGAAGTAGCACTGGCTGCTTGTTCCCTTCTCAGTGTGCTGACACAGCTGCTGCCTGCATAACCAGGCACCAAACCCAGTCAATTGAGCTGATCGAAATCTCAAGACATCTTTTTTTTTGTTTTAAATTGCTTTGCATTTCTGCTGGATTGGTTCCCTAATTCAGTTGTCCACAAGTAACACGACGGAGGAAGGACTGCAGGAGGAGGAACCGCTCAGGCTGGCTTATGCAACATGGCTGTAGAAGGTCTCACCACAGCTCAAGCACCTCTGACACAAAAATGTGATCCAGAGGAACTCCCCTTCCTTGCCACAAGACTTCATTAACTCATGTTGCCTGCACTGATTCCTTAATTCTCAATTACAAACTGACCTCGTTAAAACCTTTGCATGGCCCCAGCAGGTAACTTGTATTGACATTACAGCACCCACATTAGGGACTCTAATCCCTAAAGCTGCAGAAACCTCCACCACCTCTGTCTCTGGCAGCTGACATGTTTCCATCCTCGGTCATTTGCCTTTCCCTTCTGCCAATAAATACCTGTCCCTCGGGAAGGGCAGTGGGACCAGCTCTGTTCACGCTGCAGCATTTCAGCTGGACCAACCCAGGGACAGGCAGGCCCTGATCCAAGGCGGGCTGACAGCTGGGAACAGCATCACCTTCAGCTGCTGCAGTTCTCTCAGGGAACGCAAATTTAAGTACCTGAGTTGATCTTACTAAATCCTCCTAAGAAAGGCCACGTCCCAAGTGGAAGGCAGGCGCAGAATTCCTACACCAATGTTTAAGAGGCCCCGTGGAAAGAAGCGCTGAAGGATGAACCACTCCTTTGTCCCCGAAGCAGATGACTGCCACGTCAGAACCACGCTGGCAGACAGCGGGTGTGGACAGCCCTTTGCCATTCAGACAGAGGCAGCTCTGTGCAGGCTTGCCGTTTCCATGGTTATATCCCAGCACCTTTTTCCAACACTGTTGCTCCTTCCCGCACACACAAAAAGGGAGCTGTGCTCCAGGAACCCGGCAAACCACATTGGGCATCCTCTGAGCTGAGGCACGATGCAGGTGCAGCATCCCCGAGCGGGGAGGCCTGGGTCCAGGCCAGATCACCTGGGCGGGAGCTGAGCTCTGCCAACCCTTACGGAGCCCTCGGGGGAGAGGCGGGGGACAGCAGCAAGAGCCAGGAGCAGGCCAGGGGACAGGCAGGATGCTGAGGGGAGCGGTGTAGGGGGGGCAAGGCCCGCGGCTGAAGCCCAGCAGAGCTCCCCTCGCGCAGGCCCCGGAGCAGGGGGATACGTACAGCCCCTAGGCCGTAGGGAGACGAGGGGAGGACCAACAACGCCAGCACCGAGAGGGTTAAACCACCCCCTTTACCCGCCTCACCCCCTCAGCACGCCCCCCCACGACCCACACAACCCCTCCCCCTGAGGGGGAAGGCAGGAGGAGGGCGGGGGAAGAAGGCAGCTCGTCGCTATCCCCCGGCTCCCGCGGCCGGAGGAAGGGAGAAGGGGATAGCACCTCACTTCTCGCTGTTGTTAACGATGACGCCGCCGCCTTCCGAGTGGTTCTTGTTGAGCGCCATCGCCGCCTCCTCCGCCTCCTCCTCCTCCTCCTCCTCACAGCATCGACCCCGCTCTGCGCCTGCGCGGGAAAAAAGGCGCTGGCGTCATGGGCCGAGGGGCATGCTGGGAGTTGTAGTCATCCCCATCATGGAGTCGGTAACGGCTGTTTCTCCGCGCGGTGCATGCTGGGAGTTGTAGGCCAGCCGCCATGATACCCCCTCCCCCGACTCAGGGCCTGGCCCAATGTCTCTCTATAATTGTGCTGTTTGGTAGAGCAAAATAAATAACAATAAAATAATAATAACTAATAAAATAATAATAATAAATAACCCCTCATATCTGGCGGTTCTGCACAAGAAATGAGATTTAGCTCCTTAAACAGCAAAGATGCTCCGTTTCCAACAATTTCTTAAATTCGCACTTGATGTGCATTTCCTGTTTCGCACTCGTGCAAACAGATTTTTGATCCTGTTATTGGCTGCTTTCAGTGATGGAATCAAGCACATCCAAAAAATTACCCCTTTCTATTGGAGTGTGTTAAAGTAGAAGGGCTAACCAGTTGCCCTATAAACAAGCCAGGACTGTGTCTGTGTGTCTGGCTGTCAGGAATCTGGGAGCAAGAAAATACCTGTGGCATATGCAGATCTGCAGGAAGGGTCTAAACTCCTGCCTCCAGGTGTGCAAGTAGGAGGAATTTTTAAAAATTAATGATTGCATAACTTCGTTAAAAATAGGAACCCTGCAAAACTAATCACTGTTTGAAGGGCTCCCTCAGATCAGTAACTGACAGCTGTATATCAAAAATAGAGAAATAAGAGCATCTATTACCCTATGTTATAGCTTTTTAGATGGATTTTTTGAGCTATTCCCTGGGTTTGCAGCCCAGTCGT
>VZTA01001624.1:37314-51337 GCA_013398855.1 Mohoua ochrocephala | reverse complement strand
CCGCCGCGCCCCGCCCGCCCGCTCCGCCTCCCCGCGACCGCAGCCGGGGCTCCGCTCGCCGCGGTGCCTGGGGGGCTGCTGCGTCCTCACAGCATCAACCCCGGGACCTGGTCCCAGGCACCCGCCCTCCTGGGAAGGGTCTCACCCCCGGGACTTGGTCCCCAGGCACCTGCCCTCCTGGGGGTGTCTCGCCCCAAATGGGATCTGCTCTCATCTGGTCCCTCTCCCCAGCATCTGCTGCCTTCAGGGAGCTGCCCCTACCCCCGGGGGGATGTCACCTCGCTGAGGATGTGCTGAGCCCACCCAGGGTCTGCCATCTCCTAAAGGATCTGGACCCTCCCCAGCGTTCTACTGCTCCCAAGGTAAGCTGCTGACTCTCCCCAAGTCTCCCATCCGGGGAAGCTGTTGCCAGCCCATTCCAATCCCCCTTCCAGGGTCTGCTGCTCCCCTTGAGCATTCCTTTCCCCCCAGGACCTGCTGCTACTCCACTGCTCCCCAGGAGCTGCTCCCTACCCTGGGGCCACATGGAAGGTCCTGAGCCCCTCCAGTCCATAGGTGCAGGTGCTCTCCTGCCAGCCCTCACGTCCATGGACCCATGTCGGCCCTCCCCTTGGCCAGAAAGGGCTGCAGTGCCCATGCCCTGGCTCAGCCACTGTCCCCTTTTCCTCTGGGGTCTGGCAGGAGCTCGCAGGCACCAGAGAGGGATGGGAGACCCTGAAGTGCTTTCAGAGTAAAGATCTGCCTCATGAGATCTCTGGACCCCTTCTGTGCAGGATACACAGACAGTTTTTTGACTTGGATAAGTTCCCAGGTGAATGCTGGCCCAAGGCCTCACCCAAGGACAGGGCTGGGAGGAGGGAGGAGGTGTCGAGTGAAGGAGGAAGCACAACAAGACAAATCACATCTGTTCTTGAAGAAGGGGATTGATCCTTTTAGCTTTTTGTCCCCAAAGGAAAAAATGATGTGATTCATTCCCCAGGCATTCATGTCCCCAGCACCTTTGAACTCAGTGCCCAGTTTCACCCTGTTAATCCTCACCAGCATTCCCATGGGAGCAGGAGGAGATGTCGGCTCTGTGGTCTCACCCTTGGAAAAACATCAATGAAAACTTTAGATTTTCTTCTGTGCCAAATCAACCTCAGAGCAGAGCAGCAGGAAACCAGGTTTCCTTATCACAGTGCTAGGGTAAATAAAGCACCTTCTGGCTCTGCTGCCAGCTGGTGTCATGATCCAGTCATTCAAGTTATTAGAAATGCCTCTGCCTGAATTAACGAGACCATATGCCAGTGACAATAGTCTGGGTTTTATTTGATAGCAAATATGAGCGAGAGAGAGAGAGAGAGAGAAAGAAAGAGAAAGAAAGAGAAAGAAAGAGAAAGAAAGAGAAAATAGGTGGGGGGGACAGACAGAGAGACAGAATAAGGAAAATATCACCATCCATGGATCCCAATGATGTCCCATTGATCCTCTCCAGCTAGTCTTCTTGGTGGTGATGATCCCCCCCAAAAAAGCACAGAATCTGATGGGTTAATATAGCTCAGGCCAGGTAGGAAAAGCCAGACACCTCCCTGGTGGAGGGAGTTTGCCATTGTCTCTTACAACAGACTCCAGGTTTGTTGCATTATGTGCAGTCCTGTGGTGCAAGGCTTCAGGAATGACTCTGGGGGACACTTCAGGGGGTCTTTGATGGATTCTGACTCCCCCTCAGCTGCCTCTCACGTGAATGTCCCGCGGATGTGGCCCGTGGGGTTGGGGGTTCCACAGCTGGGCCGGTTTGTGTAAGGGAGGATGGGTGTACACTGCCTCTGACCAGAGGTTACACCCCAAACCTCCTCCCCCCCACCTCATTTCAGGGGGGAGGGAGTCTGTGTAAACCTGGCTTCTGCGGGCTGTGGTGTCCCCCAGCCAAAATCCAGCCTGAGGTGACTCTCAGCATGGCTGCTGGGTTTGGCTTTCTTGAGGATGCATTCCTCTCCCTCAGCCTTGTTTGTTTTTCCCTAGGCCTGAGATGATTGAACATCTCGGCAGCTTAACTTGCAGTCCAAAGTCCCAGTCAGGTATCTTCAGGGAGGCTTCTTTGGTGGCAGTTTTTGTTATAATGAGCAAAGCTTTCTATCAGTGTTTGAGGTATGAACTCTTTCAGTCTCTGCCAGCCGGTCACTCACAGGGCTGGTCACAGGCCCCACGGGGACACGGAGGGGCAGGATGGGGCCCCGCAGGGATGGGTGTGAGAGCAGGGGTACCCAGCTCCCCCTCACCCCCAGGGCTGCTTGGTCCCACATTTCCCACCAGCAGCAAGGTTAAGCCAGTAGGAAAAGAGAACTTTCCTGGGAAAAGCAGCATCATACAAAGAGCTGCAGTGTAGAACCCTGAGAAGTTGCTCTGCCATGCCCAAGAGTGGCAAGAGGGGACCAAGAGGGGCTGGGGGAGCAGGACCTGCCTGCATGTAAGGCTGTGGCAGCACAGGGATCCCTCCAAATTGCTTCAGAGCACCCTGTGGCAGCAGCACCTCCCTCTGGGGTCCCCCTTATCCCAAACCTTCTCCAAGTTTGGGAGGTTTGGCAGGGATAGGAGAAAGAGGAAAACCTAATTTTTTCATCCCCCTTATCCCCCCTTCCCTCGCTCTGCCTGCAGGGACAGGCACCCACATGTGCCTCCACGGTGAGCTCCAGCCCTGCTGTGTGTCACTAGTGTGATATTTGCATATGCAAATCAAACAGGTTAATTTGTTGTCTGTCCTCATCAGCTCTTGTTAAAACACTGCACTCCCTGCCTCAGCACTGAGGTCCCGCTGTACCATGACAGCCTCAGCTGCAGCTCCACTATGGCACCAGCCTGGCTCTGGCTCAGTGTGGTGGCTCTGGCTCAGTCTCTCTGGCACAGCGTCACCACTCGCCCCTCACACAGCCAAAACACGGGGTACAGGGGCTCAGTGAAGACACCGTGGAAGGAGTGGATGAGCTGTGTCCTCTCCCCGAGGCCATAGAAGGAGAGGAGCCCCTTGCCATAATCCAGGCTGACCCCCAGGTTCTTATACAGCTGCTCCCAGATTTTCTCGGCCCGGCCCTTGTGCCAGGCCAGGTAACAATCCTCCCGCACCTGCAGCCCCCACGAGCCCCCGTCCAGCCCGATGTTGAACCTGTGGCCCTGCTGCTGCTCCCAGGGGAGCCCCCGGTAGGTGACCCCCAGGATGACGGAGTGGCTGGAGATCTTCACCTCCCAGTAGTGGTGGCCGGGGCCGTAGCTCTGCGTGCACAGCACCTGCCAGGGCTCGAAGCGGGGGCCCTGCTCCTGCCCAGGGACGGCGCTGGGGCCGTGCTTGGCTTTCCGGGCACCTTTTGACAGCTCCAGGTACTTGTTGGCTGTCTCGGGATCGAAGGTCAGGTTGCGGTGGTCTGGGAAGAGCAAGGGCATGGAGGGGGCTGAAATGCTTCATCAGGCCTTTATGCCCCCCCAGCAATCATGAGGTTTAAATTCTGTAGGGCTGGCTCCCGAAATAGAAGGGAACGGGTTGTTTGGAGGGGAAGGGGAGTGGGGAGGATGCAATATCTGCCCTAGAGGAAATGGAGAAGCCCAGAAATAGCTGTTGAGGCACTGAGAAACAATGCTTTGCACAGCCCTTGCACAACCCAGCTCACAACCAGCAAGTGGCCATTGTGACCACAGTGTCTCTGTGGCCATTTTGGGACGGATGTGCTTGGTTTTAAGAGCAAAAAACACCAGTATGGGTGGGGAGAGGGGGAGAAAACCAGGTGTTAAATGAGCAAATATGGTATTGCAGGGGGTTACTCTCCTCTACATGAGCTGTGATAGCTCCTGCCATGGGCATTCACTGGCCACCAGCAGACTCCATCTTCCTCCCTCAACACCCTCCCCTGGCAGCTGGCTGGGCTCCTGCCTGCTGCCCATAAATAACAGGGGGTTCTTATTAATAAGCCCAAGAATGTTCTGTGGAGCCTGATGGAAGGAAATCCTACATAGGTCCCATATAGGACCATAGGCAGCGATTGCCTCCTTGGCAGGAGCGACGTGACCAACACGGTTGGAACATTACCCAGCCCTCTTCCCAACAGGGAGGAGATGGGAAGAGGAGCACAGAGGATATTCCTAAGAACTGGAGAGGGATGGGCCCGGGGAGGAAAGGGGACATGAAGGACTGTAGCTAGGAATGCTGAGGCCATGGCCTTGGATAGAGAGCAATGACTGAAGGCAGGGCTCTGGACTGGGGCTATGCCATGCAGGGCAGTGACTGACCCAATACCAGACAACCTCAGTTTCCATGGGAAAGCACTTCCTGGTGCTGCTAATCCCCCTCATGAGTCCTTTCCCATCCCAGCCCATCCGCCCTGCCCCTACACCACCCTTCTCTGCATTTTGGGAGACACATTGGAAGAACCAGGACAGGGGAAGGAGCCCCTGTCCCTGCAGCCACGACCACCCTCCTCCCAGGAAGGAGCCCGGCTTGGTGACATCTCTTCCTGCTGGGGACCCCTCCAGGCCCCCCTGTGCTCCTTACCCTTCAGAAGCTCAGCTCGTAGCTGGCACTTGGGGAGAGGGGCCACAACCTTCACCGCCAGCTCCTGGAGATGCACTGGGCCTGTGGAGGATGGGAACAGGCATTTTGAGTAATGCCACCCAAAAACTGTTTTCTTCCTGGGTTCACAGGAAGAAGAGGAGAAGGAGAAGGAGGAGGAGGAGGAACTCCATTGTATCCGAACCTGGGAGCAGGCACGTGCCACCATGGTTCAGCATTCCCAGCAAGGAGGGGCCACGGGGAAGCCACCCGGCTCATCCCACTTCATCTGCTGAACAGTAAATGTGTGTCCCCATTCCAACCCCCTGTGCCCAGCAGCTGTGTCCCCAGCAGTGACACAGGCCAGACTCTGCTTCAGGATGACTCAGAGCCCTTCAAAGTACCCCTGAGAGCAGGAGGGTTACCTTGGCCAGCGGGGTCAGGGGCTTTGGGGGCCACAGAGCCAGGCAGGTCCTCCAGCAGGAGCCTGGAGAGGTCAATGAGGATCTCAGAGATGGGCTTGATCACAGCAGCCACATCAAACTCCACAGGCACCAGTGCCTCTGGGCTCTCCAGAGGTGGGAGCAGGGGGAACTCCTGCAGACAGACACGCAGACACCATGCACCAGTCTGGGGAGGACTGTGCAAGCCCATTTGCACTCACTATGTCTCCCCAGTGGGCAACAGGGGCATCCCAGCATCGCCCACACAACTTCTCAGGGACCCCCAAAAACCAGCTCCTCCCCAGAGCTCCATCACATCCCTGAGCCAAACTGAGGATGCATTCTCAGCGGGAAAGGGGTTGAACATGATTCTGCTGTCATCAAAAGGGTGCAGGCCCAAGCAAAGGGAAGGATAGAGTGCCAGAGTGGTACCTGGAGGAAGGTCCTGTGGTCGGGGCAGGCCAGCAGGCTCTGAGCCCTCTCCCTGTGCTGGCCAAGGACATCCAGGCAGTCCTTCAGGAGGTTCCAGTTCTTCTCCACATGCCCCAGTGCCGCCACCTGCTCCCGCTCAATCCTGGCCACCGTCTGACACTGGAAATCCTCCAGAGCTTTCCTCAGGTGGGTGAGTTTGCTCTGAATCCCAGCTTTGAGCTCCTCGGAGGAGTCCTGGGCAGGAAGAGCCATGAGAACCAGTGTGCTCCCCCCCACAGGCCAGCACAGGGAGGCTGCAGCGTTACCTTGATGCTCTGTGTTTGCACCTCCAGCTTCTTCATTGCCAGCTCAATCCTCTCCGATTCCTCCTGGGCTTTTTCCAGGGATTCTTTCAAAAGGGTCTATGAAGGGAGGCGCCAACGTAGAATCATTATAGTTGGAAAAGACTTCCAAGACCATCAAGTTCAACCTTTGACCGAACACCCTCAACTAGACCAGAGTGCTGAGTGTCACATCCAGTCACTTCTCCCAGTTGTGTCCAGTTGCACATCCTGCGGAACAGCCCACTGCTGCCCACTCGGCCCCCAGGACCCTCTCAGGGCTGCAGGACAAGGCTAACGGGGAAGGAGGCAGCTTGGGAAGGGGACTCTGTGTCAGGATAACAAAGAAGTGATTTTTTGTGCTTTCACCCCTTTTTCGGCTGTTTCCTCTAGATCAGAGGGTCACAAACACATATGGCACCGCTCATCTCATGCTGCTGGATTTACCCAGCTCGCTGCTGCTCTTGACAACACCTGGTTTCTCAAGGAGCAGCTGGGCACTGGTGGCATCTCCCTGGCCAGCTCCATGTCCAGCTGAGGCTAGACAGCCTGGCACACAGAGGGACATCACATCCCTGCAGCAGGTCACGGGGCGGCGGAGGTGGATGTCGTGCTGCGCCTGAGTTGTCACAACACCCCCTGCTTTTTGGTGGCCCTGTCACCCACCTGCTTTTTGGCTCGTTCCTCCTCGAAGAGCACCCGCCGGTGCCGCTGGCAGTCCCGGACGGTGCAGACGCAGCAGATGCAGCGCCGCTCGTCCTCGCAGTACAGCTCCAGCGGGCGCCCGTGCAGCGGGCACAGCTCGGCGGGGGCCACCTCGCACCGGCCCGTGGCCGAGCCCCGCGTGTCACTGTCCCGTGCCAGGTCCACCAGGCAGTACAGGGTGACATTCTTCTCCAGCTCCGGGCACCGCTTGAAGCCCCTGCGGCACTCGGGGCAGGTGTAGCTCGCGTCGTTCCCGGCCGGCGACTGCTTTTGCTTGTCCCAGTGATCGCTGATGCAGCGCTTGCAGAAGTTGTGGCCGCAGGGCAAAGTCACGGGCACCCTGAACAGCTCCAGGCAGATGGAGCACACCAGCTTCTCCTCCAGCTTCTGCGAGATGGGTGCTGCCATCCTGCCTGTGCTGGGGATCGGGGGCGAGAAGCCGGGGAAATAGAAACTCACGCGTGCGGAGGAAGGAGAGGTGGTGACGCTGTGCCCAGAGGCGGGGCAGGGCTCCCGAGCAGACACACTCTTAAGGTGACACCCGGTGGCTGCCCCCTCGTCACACTGGCTGTGCCACACGCTGGGGAGACAAGACGACAGGGAGGGTTGGAGCTGTTCCCTCGTGGAGAGAAAGGGCAGTGAAGCACAGTGGGAGACTCCGGAGAGGATGGAATGCTGCAGTGACAGCACAGGGAGACACGCAGGAGGCTGAGGGATCAATGTGTATTTCCATGAACGCGTTTGCCGGGTACACATCGATGTGCAACTGGATTTTCATTCCTTTATTGCCCTTTGAAGGAACTTTCAGGCATCCTCAGCTCTGCCAGGGCTGGGTCCCTGAGCGGAGCGTGGCAGTCCCCCCTGGCACAGAGACCTCGTACAGAGCTCCTGCCTGGGAACCAGGCGAGGCACCCACTGCTGCTGCAGCCACGTGTCATCTCCCTGTGCAGTGGCAAGGCTGTGACACACGCCAGCACCAGCCAGGGCCATGTTGTTCCCTTGCATCTTTTAAACCACAGCTCCTGCTGTTTGCACACCCACCACACCTTTTCCTATGAACTTCCTTGCAACACCTGTGCACATCAGCACCCTGAAACGCAATAAAGATGCCACCTGGGCCACCTGTCCCTGCTCAGGTGGCAGGTGGAGTCTCCTGCCCGGAGGCCAGTGTGGTGCCTGTGCACTGCAAACCTTCGCCTCGTTGTCACACAGTTCAGTTTCAGTTTTCCCAGCCCAAGCCTTATCTCTGTGCCAGGCCCACGTGCTATCTCTTGCACACATTCCCAGGCTGTTGATGCTGCCAGGACAGCCTCATTTTGCAGCAGCCCTGCAGCCTCCCCTCGTGAGCAGCTTCCCTTTCACCTGCACAGGTGAGGGCAAGCAGGGAGCAGGTCTCTGCTGGATCATCCATACCAGCTTCCATACCACAGGCAGGCTCAGAGCCACCCCCCTGACCGCAGGAGAGGACTTGGGATATGTCACAACTCCCTGCATGTCCCAGCAGAGATTCAGCCACAAAACATTCCTTTGGGCTGAATCTGTCGATTCGGACCAAATATTTAAAGCCCAGAGAGGCGTAACAGGACCTGTGTGTCTGCCTGGAACCTGTGTCCTCGCCATGGCACCTCCACAGTGCACTCACCCCGGCTTAAACCAGACCCCAGAACCCTTCAGGGTGGGAGGGTAGTTCAGGGAGCTCTGGGGTAACTGGCAACAGCCCTGAGCACAGGCAGAAGGGGGGCACTTCAGCCCAATCTCAGCTGTTTGCTAAAGGCTCCAATTTCCTGATAGAAGGAAGCTCAGAAAAAGGCACTGGGAAGCAGGGCTGGGCAGAGGCAGGAACCAGCAGGAACATGTTGGTATTTGGGGGTTCATGTGAACAGGGGATGCACAGTGGAGCACAGCAGAGAGCAGAGGCTCTCCAAGGCCTGGGAACAGGACCAGCAGCAGCAGTGCCAGGCCACCAGCAGCAGCAGCTCTGCTTCTGCTCCTGCCCACACCAGGTACGTCCTGTCCAGGGGGAGAGGGGAAGGAGACTGAGGTCCACGTGCTTGGGTAGCTGAAGCCACCTCCACAAACACCAACCTTGTGCAGGTTTACCACTTGTGTAGCTACACTCTTCCCAAGCTACAACATCCCAGAAGGGAAGTGACTCTGGCCAGGGGAAGGGCTGCCCATCTCCCCTGCATCCTGCTGAGCTCCCCAGCTCTGTGCCTACTGGCCAGGGTAACAGGCTCTTCCCAATAAAGACAGCTCTGCCAGCACTGCTCAGAGAGTGTTTAATCAGACTCGTCTCTCCACGAGGACTGCACAAATAAAATCTGACACAGTCCTGAACCTCAGCACCGTGAGAAGCGGAAATCCAGGCTGGCCTGGCTCTGATTGTTCCATAAACAGACAAAAGGAGAACTGTGATCCCTGCAGGGAAGCAAGGCAGGGCATCTCTGGGGAGATGCAACCTGTCAGCCACTGCTCAGCTCTGCTGCAGAATCAGGAGCAAGGTTTCAGCCTGGCCATGGATTCACTCTGAATGTTCTCGTTGAGCAGCCTCTTGACCACGCAGCTGCCAGCCCTGTGAGCACCCAAAGCCGGCTCCCAGCACAGGGAACTGGGAGCTGAGGGGCTGAGACTTTGTCATTTCCCTCCTGAGGCACTGAGGAGAGCGCAGGAAATCCAGGAGCCAGCATCCCACGGACACAGAGGGGGCCAGCTCCTAGTAAATGCCGTAGGTGGGCTCCTGTGTGTCTCGGTACCTGTCCAGGTACCTCAGGGGCTGGTGGCGAGGGAACTTCACCTGGGGAGGGTGGTACGGGGGCGGCCGCACGAACTCGAACACCGGCTCCCTCATGTCTGCAAAGGGGTGACAGGGTCAGCAGGAGGGCTCACATCCGAACCCCACATCCCCCTTCACCCACACAGGACCAGGGCTGCTCAAACACACCCTTGGAGTTATTTTGAAATCCTCATCCAAACAGCCTTTTAGGGGTTGTTCCTTCAGGCTGCTGTTGCTTTGGAGGAGGACGGCTCAGGAAGGACTCGGTCTGTGCTGATCCCGGACAAGTGCCAAGACCAAGTGAGAGCCTGCAGCCACAGGGCCATGTCCCACCCACAGACCCCCTCCAGCATCCCCATTCCTTACTGAGCAGCTGATGGAAGGTGGAAGTGACAGAGCTGTCCCACTGACACTGGAAAAATGCCAGCCCTGCCGGGGTCATGGCATCCTCATGCTTTCTGTAGAAGTCAAATGTGCTAAAGGTTCTCATCTTCAGGCTGTAGCTGGAAACAAGACACAAGCACCAGGTGAACCTCTCCTTGCAGCAGTACCCTGCTCCACATTACCCCAGAGCATATGAAAGAGGTGGAAAAGGAAGCCACTAAAAGGAAATCTCCCAGTGTCTCCAGCTCTGTGCACATTTCTGGGCAGGACAAACCACTAACAGCCTGTTCTGTAGCAACAGGACTCTGCAGTGCTGGGATTGTGGCTGCAGAGGACACACAAACCCAAGGCAACCCTGGAGAACCCTACAGAGTGACAGGAGCTGCTCCCCTACTGCAGAAACCAGGCACATGAACCCCACAAGCAGCAGCAGCCAAGCCCAGCACGTGAGCAGAGGAATTACCACGGCGTCGGCCGAGCGTCATGGCTGAAGTCGATGGGACCGCATTGCTTGAAGAGCAGGAAGATGAAGCGGTGGTAGCCAGTCCCCATGGCAGGGAAGGGGGGCAGGTAATGGCACAACTCCTTACCAGACTTGATGTCACTGCCTGGGATGTTGGTCCTGAACACAAACACATTTACCCTCATTTCCCTCCAGCAGATTCATCCAGGACTGCAAGTCCCTCTGCCGTGCTGTGACGTGATTTCTGCCCCATTTGATAAGGGAACAGATAGCAGAGATTGCTTTCACCAGTGGAAAAATCCCACCCAATGACTGGAATGCCAAACAGCAGCAACATGTGGAACTCCTGCATCTTCAGCAGGACCCAGAACACGGAGCTAAAGGAGCTGAAGGCAGGAGCACCAGGGAAAGCCATGGATTCTGAGCTCTTGGAGGGGTTTCTGCCCACTCCACAAGCACAGAGCACGTGGCTCTGATGTACTCACACCAGCCAGTGGAGGTACTCCGAGTCTGCATCCCTCAAATGTCCATCTGCCAACACACAACAGAGAAAGGTGACTTAGGGACACCTTGGTGCCACCACCATCGACCCCAAAGTGAGAATGCCCAGACCTGCTTTGACCAGAGGGAGCAGCTCAAGACCTCCCAGCATTCCTTTCCCTAGCGGAAAAGGAACTCATTCCTATGGGACTGAGTTTAAAACGAGGAGCAAAGAACTCTGCAAATCTAATTCCAAGATTCTTGAAATCTTCTTGGGCAGCTGCATCCCTTCACTGTGCCTTGGTTTCTCAGGGTGAACAGTGTTAGCAAAGCTGCCTTCCAGGCAGACTGCCCAGGGAGAGGAGTTTGGAGGCAAACAAAGATGGGAGTCGGAATTGTTTCCTCTATAGTGTGACACGGGTCCTGTTGTGTCACTGACCCCTCTCTCAACTGCTACAGATTTAGGAAGGCTACAATCTTTCCTCCATATGTACCTAGCAGGTACCACATCACAGAATCACAGAACAGTTTGGGCTGGAAGGGACCTTAAAGCCCATCTCGTCCCACACCCTGCCATGGGGCAGGGACATCTTCCACTAGACCACGTTGCTCCAACCTGGCCTTGAACATTTCCAGTGTTCATCATCTTTGACTGTGCAGCCGAGAGAATCAGGAGTTAACCAACAGCTGAGTGAAACAACCCAGTTTAAACACATTCCTTTAAAGAACTCGCTGCTCACCTGGATTTGTGAGCAACAAGGTCCAGAGGGAGCCTTTGTCTGCCTCGTATGACACTGCAGGGGGACTGGAAGCCTAAAAGAGCAACACAAAGAGAATGTAAATCACTCACACAACAGCTTCCATGAACTGTGTCCGGACAAGGCTCGGACACAACACAGACTGGGCACTGCCAGGCCACTGAAGAATCCACCTGGAGATGGATGCCCCAGGGCATCAATAACCACCAGCCTCCTGACAGACAACCTGCAATCTCTGTCCCTATCACATCCATAAAACAGTTTCCTTCAGCACAGAGGAAATGCCCTTGTAAAAGGCACCCCCTGGAATGAACCATGCCCGTTGGAAGCATCTGGCAGAAACAGGCTTCCCAGGGGCCCCAGGTTGTTCCCAGCTCCCCTCACGCACCTCTGACGGAGTCACCATGTTCCCATAGTAGACTGGCACGAGGTGCTCGTCCTCCTGGCTGTACTGCACCCTCAGGGCGACCCAGGGGGTGAAGGTGGCCCCCTTGAACAGGTCCCGGAACACCCCGCAGTGCTTGGCCACGCGCTGCTTGTGGAACGGGCCACTCGTCCTCTCCCACTCAGCCCTGACGTCGTCGAGGGGAATGAGCACTGCAAGGAGAGAGGGAGGATGCAGAGGCAGCAGCTGGACACCCGGAGCAGCTGGAGCAGGAAGGGAGGTGCTGGGGCACTGACCAGTCCGGAGCCGTGCCGCTCGTTCCATCTCGGCATTCCGGCGGTTCTCCCTCAGGATCCTCTTTCTTTCCTTGACCTCCTTTGCCCGTGACAGCCTCTCATGTGGCAGGCCGATGTCTGTCTGGGGCTCTTCAGGGAGGGGTGAAAAGAGAGGAGGTGAAACATGTGAGCACCCAAACCACCCAAACACAACCCCCTGTGAAGCGTCTGAGAGACACAGACTCCCAGAGATGAGGATCACAGAAGGGTCTGGGTTGGGAAGGATCTTAAAGACCATCCACTTCTAACCCCTGCCATGGACAGGGACACCTCCCACTAGAAAAGACTTGAAAGGACAATCAGGACTTGATTCTGTCCCCTCTGCACCTCCATGCTCCTGCTCCTCCTTCCCCAGCTCGTGGCCCTCCCGTTCCAGGCTCCACCAGCTGCTGAGCAGCCCAGCTGTGTTATCTGCCGCAGGCCTGAAGCTTTGGGTCCTTGTCTGCTCTCTGTGGCACCACTGGGGCTCCAAGGAATCACTTCTTTGCTCCGTGTCTTTAGGCAGGTCCTGGCCAGCCTCCCTCCCTCTGAACACTGCCACCCCTTTTCCCTGGAGACATCTGCACTCTGCAAACTTGTACAGGGGACCTTGTGCCAGAGCACCTCACCAGCTCCTTACAGGGGCGTTTGGGGACAAACCCGTGTTCTGCTCCTGCCAGAGGTACCTGCGGGGGGGTTGGTGTGTTTGTGGTAGGTGTTCCACCAGCGCGGTTTCCTGCTCTCCTGCTCTGCCAGCCGGAAGTACCGCCCGAAGCTCCGGTACTTCTCCAGCGCCTCCAAGTTCCCGACGTCCACGTCCTCGTTGGGCATCGGCCCCAGCGGGGCTGCCCTCTTCCAGAGCACGGCTGGAGGGGAGCAGAGATCCCAGGGTGTTCAGAGGGACAGAAGGAATGGGCAGAGCATGGACAGGGCCAGAGCCGTCCCCACCTCCCACAGCCATGTTCATGGAGTCACAGGATGGGTGAGGCTGGAAGGGAGCACAGCGGGGTTATCTGGTCCCACCCCCCTGCACCAGCAGGGTCATCCTGGAGCGCATGGAACAGGATTGTGTCCAGTCGGCTCTGGAGTATCTCCAGTGAGGGAGACTCCACACCCTCTCTGGACAATCTGTTCAGGGCTTGGTCACTGCACAGGGAAAAAGTTCTGCCTCGTGTCCAGGTGGAATTTCCTGGGCATCACTTTTTGTCCGTGGCCTCTGGTGCCATCGCTGGGCCCCATGGAGCAGAGCCTGGTCCCTGCTCTGCCCCCTCCCTGCACACAGGGACAGACAGGGCCGAGGGCCCCTCTCAGCCCCAGCTCCCTCAGCCTTTCCCCAGGACAGAGATGCTCCAGTCCCCAAATCATCTTTGTGGCCCTCCACGGGACCCGCTCCAGGAGCTCCGTGTCTCTCTCATCCCGAGGAGCCCAGAACTGGACACTGCTCCAGGGGAGGCCTCGCCAGGGCTGAGCAGAGGGGCAGCATCACTCCCTGACCTGCTGGAAATGCTCCTCCTAACGCACCCCGGGACACCGGTGCCCTTCTTGTCCCCTCGGGCACAGTGCTGGTCACGGACAGCTCGTTGGCCGCCAGGACCCCCAGCTCCTTCCCCACAGAGCTGCTTTTCCAGCCGGTCAGTCCCGGCCTGTGCTGGTGCCTGGGGTTGTCCCTCCCCAGGTGCAGGACCCTGCACTTGCCTTTGCTGAACTTCAGACAGTTCCTCTCTGCCCTTCTTCCCAGCCTGTCCTGGTCCCTCTGAAGGGCTCACAGTATTCTGGGCAATTGGCCACTCCTCTCAGCTTTGTACCATCAGGGAACTTGCTGAGGAGGCATCGGCCCCCCCATCTAAGTCATTGATGAGGAAGTTAAACCACCCTGGGGGACACCACTAGGTGTGAACAGACCCTGTACCACTGATTATGACTGATTTTCCATTCAGCCAGTTTTCAATCACCTCAGTGCCCACTCGTCCCACCCACACATCCTGAGTTTTCCCAGGAGGGTGTTGTGAAACACAATGTCAAAAACCTTGCTGGAGTCAAGATGGACAATATC
>VZTA01001624.1:14971-37245 GCA_013398855.1 Mohoua ochrocephala | reverse complement strand
CCTCGCGGCGCCTGACTCGGGCGGACCCCGCGGCGGGGCTGCCGCTGGTAGTGCCTGATTAGAAACGTCCCAACAGCCGCAGCTCTTGCCTCGCCCCGGTCTCCCCATCCCTGCCCTTGCCCCACTGAGGGAAGTATCCCAAACCTCCTTCATGCCGTGGGCACTTCACACCAAGGCTGAGTAAAGGACAAAGCCAGCCCTGCTCCTGCCTTGTTTGTACTTGAGTTCCCGCTTTCCCAAAATCCCCGGGAACCATCTCCCTCTGGTGTTTTAGAGCCTGCAGACCCATCCGCCAGTGGCTTTCACCACACATGCTGCCAGTCCCTCTGGGAGCACGGGCTCCTGGTAAAGCCTTCCCCGAAACGCGGCATTTTTAAGAGTCCATCGCTCCCGTCAGGCGAAGCCGCGGTCACAGACCCCTCGTTTCAGGACTCCGCAAGAACAGAGTCGCTTACAGGCGTCACTGCTTGACACTGAAATTGCTCCTACGCCAGGAGAAGAGCCTCAGCACTTGTGGAAATGGCACCGTCGTGTTGCCAGAAGCCGGATGAGGCTGCAGGGCCGTCGGGCAGAGTTTAAACACCGTTTGCTGCCCCTGAGACAGCAAATCACGCCAGGTCGTGGCATTCGGCTATTGCCACCAACAGCGACAAGATGACAAAAGAAGTGCACAAAATCCTCACCCACAGCAAGGAAGGACAGTGTTTGCCAGTACATCTACTCTCAAAACCAATGGAAAACAGCTTCCGTGGATTACAGCTGCTGCTGGCCTGCACCACAGCCAGACCCTTGCTGTGGGCACTGATGAGCTTTTGCTGGTGTTTGAGCTGTAGTGACACCGAGCAAATGCCACAGGCAGCTCTGCCCTGTGCCAGCTGTGTTTCCCCTGTGGCTGTGAGCAGCAGGACAGGCTGGATCGCTGTGGGATGGGACAGGGATCGCCGTGGGATGGGGCTGGCTGCCCTACAACACTGCAGAGCAAAGCCAGGGAGGTCAGACTATATAAAACAAAATCCCACTAATTTAAGGTCTTCTGAATACTTCATTTTCTACTTCCCCCATTACTTTACATGAGATCCACTGAAGGCAGTGTGTGAAAAGAAAGACATTCCGTCTGAAAATACATTTTTGTAATTTATTAGATCTGTACACAGCTAGTGCTGTTCTCATTAGCATATTTTTAACCTGCTCCTCCATCCCCCCTCCCCAGGCCAGCAGCCTGTTCCACTGGACACAGGGAAGGCAGAGCCCTCAGCCTCCTTTGGCATCCTGAACTTCCACAGGACCTGAAACACTCGGCAGCCAAAAGGCAAGTTTGATTAGTTTATTTAAAATTAAACATTTCTTTCTGTTCAGCTACTCATATATGCATGTGGAGCCAAACCTTGTGTCTGATCATTGTTAGTGCCAGAAAACTGATTCAAAATTAGAGACTAACAGAGACCAAAGCTGCAGAGAAGCAGCTTCTCAAGTGTTGCCTCAGAACTGCAGGATTTGGGTTTATGCTGAAGCTTTTTACCATTTTAAGCTCAGAGTTTGCCCTTCTCTGGTGTGAAGAGGTTTCATGGTTACTGGACAGAGTTCCTGGTGTGGAAAAGCAGCAATGATTTTGCTTGGTTGTAGTTGTTGCACTGATTTCCCTGGGCAGCAGGACGTTCTCTTCCAAGCGAAATCCTTCCTGTTCACTCAGACAGCACCGTGCAAGGCCCAAGTCGATATCAAAACAAAATTAAGCAAATCAGAGAAAGCTCCTTGGAAATGCATGGGTAGGAAAAAAAATTAAAATCTGGACACTTCACTTGGGATTGTCGTTTTCTTGACAAATGCCTTTAAAAACCAGGACAACATCCCAGAAAAATCAGAAGACCCGAGGACATTGGTCAACTGATTTCTGCCCTCCAATACTGGCTTCATCATTCCAGGTCAAATTTGCAGTTTTTACCACTACATGTGTTTTTTTTCCCACCAAATCAACATAAGTAACATTTGTAAAGTGCTTTGAGATAGTGCTATAAAATACTAAGAGTGAAAAGAGGGGCAGAGCATCTGTTATCAGCACCCAGCTGATTACTACGAGTTGGTTTTTATCCTCAGAGCAGCATCACTGTGTTCTCCTCTGAACTATTAACCAAGAGCTGGAGATGGCACACAGGGAAAAGGAGTTTGTGCAGGGCAGTGAAAGAAGGAAAACAAAGGAAACGTGAGGATTTCTTCTGGAAAGGTGCCTGAAGCAGAGCTCCAGAGAAGGATGGGTATTTACCTCCCAGATCCATCAGGAAAACAGTGCCACATGCAGACTCACATGCACAGAGCTCTGCAGGAGGCTTCACGCAGCACAAACATTTGCCAAATGAGAAGAGAGGTGGGGCTAAAATTTTTTTTTTAAAAAAACCTGAAAAATCAAGATATTGATGCTTTTTTTGAGGGGAGAACATAACTGCTCACCAGAAGCTACTGCCTGAGGGCTGTCAACGACGTCGGAGTAAAGTCCTGCCCACCTTTTCCAGTTGACAGGAACTTCTCTCTCGTTAGCAGCTTCACAAAAGCAATCCTTGTATAAATCCATAAAGCTTTCCCAGATTTTTAAAAGGTTAATTTTACCATTATAATTGCACTTTAAAAACAGGCATCAATCCCTACACGCTCTCCCCAAACACCTCTTCCATTTATAAAAGAGGAAAGAAAGGCTACAATTATTCACTGTCCTACAGCTACAGGATTCAAAGGTTTGATTTAGGTGCCTGAAGGAAGGATGCAAACACCCAATTTTCAGGGCAGGAAAAGAGTGCATTTTAAAAAACCTGCAGGCTTCATAGCTTGGCTTGCATTGGCTTCAGGTGTTTGTGGAAAGATTCATGAACCTGCAAGACAACAAGACAGTGGTTACAAGCCCAGGTTTGATCTTTGAAACAGTTTTACCTCCTCACATCTTGTAGTGTGTTTGTATACTAAGGAAATTTGAACCAGAGGCACTTTGGAGATTTAAGAACAACCAGGTAACTTCTATATTTCAGATTCTACATGACACAAAGCACGAGAGAATAAAAAACAGCCTGCCCCACTACCTTTCTTCTAAGAAAGGAATGCAAGATTTATATCCATACAATCGGTTGGCACTTTAATTACAAGAAAACTGGTACAGGTTTCCTAAGGGGGCTGTAATGAAGCTCCTAAGCCCCGCTGACTACAGAAGTACAGAACACTGAGCAGGTTGTGGTGGGATTTAACTCCAGCTGCAGTCTCTGGCAGCCCGTTGTAGGAGATACAGTCTGCCCTCATCAAATAAAGGCACCAGGAGACAGGATTTACCATTCTGGCTGATGGAGCAAGGACATTTCAGTTTATTTTTGCTCAGCTGCAGCTCCAATCCCAGGTCAGATATACAACATCTGACACCTAAGTACTACAGGGGAGCGATTTATTTTCTCCACTCACTGCTACTGCCAGAAGACTGGAAGATTTGCCAGAAAATGGGCAAGGCTTCCACAGCTACTGTCACTAGGCAGAATCAACAGCAAGTGATATTTGCTTTTAAATTCACTGAGATAATTCAGTTGTTTCTCTGTGGAGCGCACCATTTCCTCCCTCAACCCAGAAGCTCAAGAGATCCCACAAGGATGAATGCAAGGTACACCTGGGAGAGTAACTACAGAGAGCAAACTGAAAGTAGGTTGTTAGTTTTGGTTCATTACTACTTGTGACTTTTCTCCGCCTTTCCTCAATTACCTGCTGAGACCACTGGAGCATAATTAAAAGCCCTAAATTGAGTTATTTCTCTGGTCACGTGAGAAAAAGAAAAGAGGTTTCTTTACCTGTGTTTTGTTCAGTGGGGATTTCTTTGCCCACTCAAACATGTTCTCGTAGACGTTGCCGTCGTAACGGCCAAGCACAGATCCCAGGTGGACATCGTGGAAGTCAAAGGAGTCCACCAGTGCCACTGCATTGGGACGAATGACAGCCAGGAGCTCCTTCACGTGTTGGTTCACTTGGGTAATTTGGGCACTGGTCAAGATACCCGCCTTGAGAAGGGAAAAAAAGGATTACACAAGTCACAAAACCTTCCCTTCCCCATGCTCTCACACAGGTCAGCTTTCCCACGCGGAACCGCAGCAGTTAATAAAAAAAAACAGAGGTTTTTTTCCTTCACTAAGTAATTAAACTGTCAATTTGCCACAGTGCACAAGCAAAAGGAGATGCCAGCACAGCCCACCATACTGCCCAGCTATTTAATCTTGGATGGGAGACTCTGTGAGTAGATAAGGTAAGGTAACTTCAGGAGCAAGTTTCCTTGGAGAATATGCATATGCAGATATTAAATTGTGCCTGGCTTCAGGGAAATTTTCAGTAAGCAGCAAAGAGGAAAACGGGAAGGCAAAACATACCATGTCTGCCTGGAGAGCAAACAAAACACTGCTACTCAAATGCATTCTCCAACTGGCAGAATGAAGAGAAGGAAAGCAATGCCTGACAATTTAAAGCCATTCATTGAAGGAAGGGTTAGGATTTGGAGCACAAGATCCCCTTTGAGGGATATAGGTTGGGGAGCACATCTAACTGCATCTACTTTATTAATTCCTTGGTTTTTAACACACAGCAGCTGATCACCAACTGGAAACCATTTCAGCTGAACCTTGGTACATGCCTGGTTTCCATTTATCACAAGGAAAACATTACAAGAGCCTTCCAACAGACGTGCACTGCTAATGACCTTCTGGCAGCCAACAGCCAAGAACTTACACCTGTAACACCCATACAGCTTGGCATTTAAAGCACATTTGCAAACAGTGAAGCTGGATTCGGAGATTTGGAGTGCTGGAGAAAGACACCAACCTGCAGGAAATCGCCCGCGTTCCTGCTGATGCCAAACAGGGCGTACAGGAGGCACAGGTCGGTCAGGACAGCGCGGACGGCGGCGTCACTGACCTCGGCCAGCTTGGCTGTGAACAGCTTCACTATCACATAGTGACAGTGGGCCTGCAGAAACCAAAGAAAGTCGGTCAGGGGCACAGAAAGAGGAGGAGCTCTCACAGCACGCTTCTTTAGCAGGCACATCACTGACCTCTGATGCCCGCACAAGATCAACAGAAGTCCTGTTCCAGGCGTCCTCCTTGCTCTTTCTGTGGTTCAGCTCAGCTTGCAAATTCTTCGCTGCAGATTCTACAAGCCTGTTTCATATGAGGAAGAAAAACAGTTTACATAATCACATCAACAGGATGACATACACTGAATTCATACACATGCCAGTCATGGCACAATGAGCTCAGAATTCTTCTCGTGTGCCATGAGTGAAGACATTGACTGGAGTGACAAGTTGTGCCTCTAAAACACCATGTCTTGGGGTGACTTTATGATGTGTATCCCCTATTGCCTGCTCTGTGCCCAGACATGATTCCTGTGCCTTTCTGTGCCTTTAAAACTGGGTGCAAGAGAAAGAAAAAACCCAGAGGAACTTTTCAAAGCAGTTTTTGTGTTCAAGGACACGGGGGGAGAGAGCTGCTGCTGCTGCTGCTGCTGCTGCAGAGCAGAGGCACCTTCCTACTTTTCCCAGCTCTTGGCTCCTTTTCTCGGGAGAGAGATACGGAGAGTTCAACTCCTTTGTTTCCCTGGGACTTTGGATTTTTCTTCTTCTCTTCTGGACTGTTCAGAGCACCAGAACATCAGAACCTCACTGGGAGCCCTCACACCTCGGCCCGGAGGGGCCCGAGCCGACCCAGCTCCGAAGAGGAGAGAGAGAGAGAGCGAGCCCACACCCATGGAAAGGACTCTCAAATCTTCCCAGGTTTTCTCTCCACAGCGAGAGGTTTTATTATTCAGCATTATTCTTTTCCCGTGTGTTTGTTAAATAAATAGGTTTTTTCCCTTCTTTCACTTTCTTTTGAGGAATTTTTTTTTCCTGAGGCTGGTGGGGGAGGGATGTCTGTAACCTGCCTTCTGTAGAGGAGACGTTCCTCCCAGAGCGTTCCTCCAAATTTTGTCTCAAACTGGGACACACCAATAATCACTGCTGCAGCTACAACACAGCTACAGAGGGGTTAGAGGACTTCTGACAGCACACATGCGGTGCTTCAATATCTGCTCACAAGTAGGTGTCTGTTCTACTCTCCCACTTCCCTCACAACGAACTTTAATATCAGGATTGTTTCTCTCCAGAGAGATCTCTGAGCAGTTTGGTATTTGTATGTTTGAATATACTTTACGTGTAAATAAGAAAAAGATACATCCCAAAAGAATGAGGAGCAGAGTAACCAGGCTATGAGCAGGCTATGAGCAGCCTCCTGCAACCTCAAAGCACTTAACCCTGACCCCAACCCAGTAAAGTGTGTCACTTCCTGAAAGCAACACATGGATCAAAGCTTCACCAGCCACACCTCGAGAATCCAGCATTAACAGGATAGTGCGTCACCAGCACCTCCCCAAACACCCAGTTTTTCTTGGCTCAGCCCAGTCAGCGTGAGCTCACCGGGCAGCACGTGACTTGTAGGCCTCTACCAAGCTGGTGGGGTCGTTGATCCTCACGGTGACAGTCCTGGCAGCCACGTGCTGGGGCTGGATGCGCTGCCTGGAGAGGTCGTTCAGGTAGGACACCATGCCAGTGACCTGCTGTCCAGAGGTCACCTGGGTGTAGCTTTTCATAAGGAACCTGAAAATAGAGACAAGCAGATGGCAACTCTTACTCACGAGTTGTTTGAATGGACAAAAGTCATCTCACCGAGGCTCAGGCCAGAAAGAACAGTTGTAGGCACACAATTATCTGCCAAAAATGGGGCAGGAGACAGAAACATGACACCAGTTTCGTGGTAATACAAACACTTCTGCTCATCACTTTGTCACCAAATTCACTGCAAACCCGTCAAACGAGACTGCCTTAACACCAATTTAGTGTTAAGAAGGGCATCATTTATTACAGGTGCCTGGTTGCATGGGGGATAACTCCTCCTTGTGTGCACGTGATTTTTTACAAGTGTGTTGCTTACATACAGTCACTACATGCATACTACAATTTGCTCACGACCATAAAACCCTCCCCGAGTTCCTAGATTCAGTCCTTGCTTTGGCTGTAGCTACATTCCTAAGCCAGATGTCTCCCCCTTATCTTCCAACTGTCCTTGCTGGGATAGCAGATTCTGCATGCCTTGTTTCTCTGCTAAAAGTTCACAGACACAGCAGAAATGGAATTAACCCTTTTGGTATCAACTTCAGCCACAAGGACCGTGAGGAGAGGCTGGAACATCCCTGTGCAGAGCTCCCACCGTACCTGGCTGTCTGCAGCATCATGACCGTGTTCTCTCCCTCGTAGGTGCAGGACGGGGTGAAGGTGACATAGATGTCAGGGATGCCACTGCAGCGGGAGTAGCCGTGCCCGCCACAGGCCATCCGACATTCCTCGATGCCGGCATTGGCGGTCCAGGAGGTGAATGCCTTCAGCCCCGCTGTCAGGGCGTGGAGCTGAGGGGCAACAGCAAAGCCAGGTTTATTTTCCAGTCTTAGCCTGCACACATACATGTTAAGGACTGCAACTCCCAGAAGAAAAAAGTAGAGTCAACACCATTCTTGCACTGTTGCACAGGGTCTTGTTTTTCTTGCAGGAACTCTTTGCTGAGCCGAATATTTATATGAAAACCCTTGTACGTGGAAAGACTTCTTTTAAGTACACCACTCCTTCCGCCCCTACACATTTTATGTACAAGACTGTTTTCAATTGCCCATTGTCACAAACCCTAGCAGAAAAGTAACATTTTACAACCCTAACCCCTCAGTATAGTACTGATACTTTGATCAACACACCTGTTCTACCCTAAGCACTTGGAAGAACAATTAAGAAGCTACAGCACAAGCACAAGACCAGTTTTAACTCCCAAAGAATACTCCATCATTCCTGGAAATGCACTTTTTTAAATAAAAATATACTCCCAGTAGCTTTCTCACTGTGCATTACTCCCTGTTTCTTATAAAGTGCTAAATGAATAGAGCAAATAAATGTCACCAGCACATACTGGACTTGGGGGCTTCTGAAACTACAGAAGTAGAAGGTATCTCATGAATGAAAGCCAAAAAGGCCTCTTTTTCCATGCTGTAAAGAAACTTCACACAAATTCAAACGTCACTCTGGTTTCCAGAGGACACAGTACCTCTGGCAGCTCACTGAGGTCCCCCTTGCTGATGTCCCCACTGATACGATGGTAGGTGTCCTTTATGTAGGCTCCCACAAAATGGAAGGCGTACGCTGTTGCCAGGAGAGGAAAGAGTTTGTATTGTTGGGTCTGATAATCCAGGATCTGGGGTTCTGGTTCCCTAGAGCAAAACACAGATGAGCTAGCATGTCAGTGGTAGCAAACTGCTGCAGAAATCCCATTTATCCCTACTCTAAGTATTTTCTCCATCCATATCAAGCCAGACTGTCTAAGGCCATCCAGCAAAAGCCTCTGGCAGGGGAGGACATTCCAAGAATGAAAGATTATGCACTCCCCAGGACAAACAGTGTTTTGAAACCATACCACGTGCCAAAGCAAACATCAACCACAGCCCCTCTTCCTCCCAGTACTTGAGAATTTTCCCTCAGCACTTTGGGCTGCTCTGGGTCTCCCTGCACTCACCCTGGCTTCAGCTCAGACTGGTGTCTGACGGCGCTGTAGCGGATGGCAATGGTGCAGGCCCGGGACAGCGAGCGAGCAGAGTCGCCCACGATGAGGGAACGGATAAACACCATGGTGCCATAGGTCAGCTTGTCACTGACTGGTTTCACGTAGGTGCCATCTGGTTCAACCTACCAAAAAATAAAAGATTTTAAAAAAATACAGCCTGTTGATTTGTGAAGTTTCCTCCCTTTTACATGTTCACACTCTAAACTCATCAAGCACCATTTACAAGCCACTCACAATCCTTTTGGTGCAGTACTCAGAACCTCACAAGAGCATTCAGTGTGTCCATTTCTAACAGCAGATGCTGAAACTCACTGCTTTACCTGGGCATATTTCATCAGCATGTTTTCCCGAGGAATTCGGAAGTTGTCCATTTTCAGGTAGCCATTATCCATTTCATCATAGCCAAATTTGGGGCCAATGTCACCCACTGTAATACCTGCCACAGACAAAGCCACTTGCATGAAGAAATAGGAACTAAACACCACACAAGAGGTTCAAGCCTTATCCAATAAGAAGATTGTTTAGTCTTCTAGCAAGTCCTGGCAGTGTTATGAGTAAGAGCTAACAGGGACCTTCATCTCTTTGATGGAAAAGCGGTGTCCTGGTTTTGGCTGGGATAGAGTGAATTATCTTCCCAGTGGCTGGTACAGTGCTGTGTTTTGGATTTAGCACGAGAACAATGTTGGTAGCAAACTGATGGTTCAGTTGTTGCTGAGCAGCACTTGCACCAAGGACTGTTCCATTTCCACACTGCCCCACCAGTGAGGAGGCTGGGAGGACACAAGAAGCTGGGAGGGGACAGAGCCAGGACAGCTGATCCCAGCTGGACAAAGGAATATTCCCCATCATGTGGCATCATGCTGAACAATAAAACTGGGTGAAATCAGCTGCGGGGATGACAGCCCACTGCTCAGGGACATCAGTCAGCAGGTGCTGAGCAGTCACACGGTGATCGCTTGCTTTGCATATTTTCTTATGATTAATAATTTCCCTTCCTTTTCTGTCCTATTAAATTGTCTTTATCTCGGCCTACAAGTTTTACCTTTTTCCCAAAACTTTCCCCCATCCCTCTGTGTCGAGGGAATGGCTGTGTGTGTTTAGCTGCCTGGTGGGTTAAAGCACAACAACTGGATATCAAAACATGGGAATCTCCATAATTTCCACTCAGCCCTACTATCCACTCATGGTGGGAGCTGTCTCTAAAGTTCATGCAGCTCACTTCCAGCTAAAGAGTGATGGAAGTTCTTCTTCCCCTTTCAGAAAGCAGCATGTGCTGCTCGTGGAATGCACAGCTGGGAGAGACTGGGGCAGAACCAAATCCCAAACTAAACTTCACATTGAAGGCTCAGTAGGAAAGATGATTTAGTGGTAGTTCAGTCATTAGAAAGACTCATTTAAGCCCTGTGATCTACCAACCGAAATCAGCTAATGAAATAAGCCATGGACTTTAACAAGACACAGCAGCTGTATACAGTCAGAGAGAAACAGATTTAATCTATTCCCTGAGTGTGAATTGGTACCTGGTAGAGGTTCATGTGTGCCCAGCTGCCGGATGGGGACAATGAAGGCGTGCAGGCCTTTGCACTGGCCCTGGGTGTAGAGCTGAGCCAGAACGATGGCGTGGTTCGACGTCTTCCCAACTGCAACGTGAGCAGGAGTCAGCATAAAAACAGTCAGACACACTCACACACACGGAGTCTTTCCTCTGAGATAACCTCATCACATCATGCACTGGAAAACCAGGTTGACCTCACTGGTTGTCACCCCAATCGTACAGCTCTATGGCAAAGTCTTGCTCGAGTCAACGGAAGTTGCACAACACAATTTTCTTGACTCTAAAACACCAGGTCCTTGGCACACCTGCCAGTGAAGCTGAAGGAACTATAAATAATTTGATACAAGCAATCAAGAATTACACCAAATCCACAGTGTGAATGATTCTGAGCAACAGTCCAGAGCACAAAGAGAATGTTTAGCAGGCTCTGATAAGTCTGTTGCTTGTTGTGCAAGAGCGACTAGCTTTCAGCCATCTCTTTGGATCAACTTTCAATCATCACTCTGATACAAAACCCTGAGTTTTTCCATGCATCTTCCAGATTTAGACACACTTACGTCCACCTGGCCACCACTTAATGGAGGTGACAGTGGGGCTGTTGAGGATGAACTCCTGCGTAGAGGGGTCATAAGTGGCTGTAGTTTCCAGACCCCGAAGATGAGTCCCTGGAACAAGCAAACACATTGTTTTGGCAGGAAGTCAGTCGCAAAACAGAGACAAGGACAGAACTGGACAATGGAAAGTGGAACTCCAGTAGTAATGTTTAAATTTTAACTTTGCTTTTAGGCTGTATATATAAAGATCGAAATATCAACCAATTAAGGAAGAACAAGTGAGAGGCAGACCACATTCTGGGACCTGAAGCCAATTCTCAGAAAACATATTGATTTTTTTCCCCAGTGGTCTAAGACTAGTTTTCCAAGCACCTCCAATCTGACACCTTTTTGCTATCACACACCAAAAGCCCTTTCTCAGTTAAAATGCTCCACAGAACACGCTCACCCGAATTTCACTAAAATGCAATCTGATTACATTGCAAAATAAAACCATCCACTTCTCGGCCACAAGACGAAATAAACAGTGCCCACCACCTCTTGATTCCCTCATCAAGCCTACATTGTCCTCACTTGATGGAGCTGATCTCCCAAACGAGACCATCCATAGCTCCAAGACAGCAAGTAATGGCATGTGTATCCCAGGTATTGATGCAGGTAGATGAAGGGGCTGCAAAAAGATGGAGGTAATTCCAGGAACAGTCTTTGTCTTCTGCCCCAAACTCTTTACTTCACACACCTGTCTCAGAGCAGTGGCACTGCCCCTGAATGCCTTAAAAACTCCCAAAATCACCAGGCCTACTTGCTTAAACTAGACAAGCTGTGAACACTCCTGAGCGTCTGGACTGACAGGGCAGGACAAGAGCTCCAACAGGAAAAAGGAGATCACCTCGCAGCAACCACGTTCCCAAAGCATGGAGGTAATGGCAGACTTCCACAGGCAGCTCAACACAGCCTTACTTTGCTGGCAAAGGATCTTCAAACCTCACTAGTTCCAAGAGATTCTCCTCAGACTTGCAGTTACTTTATGCTTCACACAGTCGCTACGTTTCACTTCAGCACAAAGGTACCTGCTCATTTTTAGAAAATAATTCTCGTCTGCAACTCTCAGATGACCAAAATTAAAGTTCCCCAAGGCATAATATCTTCCCTTTGAAACTTCAATTAAAAGTATTGCAATCACAATACTGCTGGAGTTATCAAAATCCATTTCAAAGCTTGAAAGCAAAGGAATAGCAACAAAAACCAAAGTGCACTTGAGACAGAGAACTCAAAAAACCCGACACATTTCATAGTCAGTTAAAAAGAACACATGGGAGTGACCTAAGGGGGATAAAGCTCCCCACAGACCATGAGCACTGGAACCAAGTCATCCACGTGTTCTCTGACCCAAGGTCAGTCCCGAGGTGAACAAGCAACTCTTAATTTTTTTGGCGTCTCTTTCAGTACCTCAAAGCTCTGTCCTTTGGTCTTCACACTGAACATTAATTAGAGCAAAGCAGAACTCAAACTGGAAAGAACAGCAAGCGTAAAATGAACAGATGCCACCAAACTGACAGCACCAGTGATGGGCAGTAACGATGGCACGAGGAGCACCCAGGTGCTCATTTATAGAGCTACAGACATCAAACCCTCCCTCAGGAGGAAGAGAGGGAAGCAGCACATGGCATAATGCTCTATTAACCCTTCCAGAGGCTGTCCACTTTTCCCTATGACAGCTGCATGTGTAAAACTGTGGGATACACACACGCTGTTCTTCCCAGGCATGGGAATCCTCTGTACACAAAGCCATTCTTAGAAAGAGCATTTATTGAATGTACTGTACCATGGCCCATTTCAGTCTGGGCATAAGTGCCAATGATCTCCAGGTTCCAGGCAGGCATGAAGAAGCGATCCTGCTGCTCTGGGGTGGCCTGGGTGAGAAGGGTGGGGAGGAACATGCCCAGGTGAAGGTCCAGAGGTTCAGGCCGTCCACGGTGAACAAAGCTGTGAAGAATTGTCATGGGATGGGAGCGTGAAGGGAATGTTATGGGAGGGAAGCAAGCATGAGGATTCATGGTGAAGATTCAGGAAGAGACAAAAAGAAAAAAAAAATGATTCATGTGTCAATCAGAATTCAGCAAGTGTATTTTAGAGAGCCAGAGCACTGTCCTTTTCTCACGCCTGAGTAATAAGAAACTGCACTCACTTTGAAATAAACATGCTGCAATGAATTCCTTTGTAATCACACATAAAGTGCATCTGCAACATTCCCCTATTCTTGATGCACTATGATTGATTAAAAAAAAAGGATGAATCCAAACCAAAAGATGGACTAGACCTCCACTCTGGTTTGAACATCAGAGCATCCCTAAGTTCAATGGGCTGAGGCAGTCAGCTGAGAATGTCAGTTTGTTGGAGATGTGATGTGGCTGAACACAGTGTGCTTTCAACCAAATATAGGAAGTCCATCTTTTTTTTTTTTCTTTTTTTTTTTTTTTTTTTTTGGCCATGTTTTGAAGGTAGAACCTGGTGGAAGTCGCAGTTTGTCCAGCTAAATGAGCTAGGTTTTCAATGAACTTTCTTTTTTTTAAAAAAAGGCAAATCCTAACTGGCTGCACTATTTACTCTAATTTTTTAAAATTAAAGATCAGACACAATTAGTGTACATGGCATTTCAAATCAACTCCCTTCAACTTCTGCTATTTTAAAGAACTTTCTTAAAAGGACAGTGCTCTGTGTGTGTAAGTCAAAGTTGTGAACATGAACAACTCGGCAAAAAAGGCAACATTTTTCAACATGTAAATCACCAGCACAAATTATCTCCAATTAAACATCTTTCATTAGAATTACTTTTTCTCCACGTTCTGTCAAACACCACTGTGAGGTAATTAAGTGGTCTATTAAGATTTTCAATATAAAGAATTAATTCATCATTAAATCTTAAAATATTGACAGCTTTGAGTATTAAAATAGTGGGGATAGATTGAGGACCAGTACCTCCATCTGGCTCATTTATGTATGAAATAAATTTAATTGGACCTTAACAGGAATATATATATATATTTAAATGATATGCATTATGGAAAGAGCACTGGTCTGAGCGTGGCTCAAACTCATCTGACATTCTTAGCAAAGTGGGAACAGTGCATCCTTGTGTTCTCTAAACACACATTAACATGAACTAGTTCTGTCCCTAGGGCTTCCCAAGAACTGTTTTTTGATATTCTCAGACTCCTACAAATAAACTCAACCAGCTAATAAACCTAGCAGCAAGGTTTTCTAAGCTTTTTGACTGCACAGTGACCAAGCCCAAGAGGGGACTAATGGGTTACCAGGAATACCAGGTTTTAAGTGAGTTCAGTACTGGTGAGAAGTACACAGCTGACAGTCAAAGAGTGAAAAAAAATATCCTTATTTACCAGCAGTAGTTATAAACCAGACAGAAACAGCACAGTATTTTCACTTTTTCACTGCTCCTTGTTTCTTTTTCAGCCCTGTGCTATTTGCGTTTTTTCTTTCTTTGATTTTTTTTTTTTTTTTTTTGAGGGAGAGATTTCTTCACTATGGAACAGGTTAAAATCAACACAGGCTATGACACACATAGTCACCAAGATAAAACTGAGTAACTACCCATCCAGGCCAGGGTTCAATTCAATAATCCAGAGGTCTGTTTCTCCATCACCAGATTTTAAACATCAGGATTAAGCAAAGCTCAGCGACAATTACTGCAGCAGCTTCACTGATGAAGTATCAGATACTCAGCGTTCCCAGCAGGAGCACCAAATGTTTGCATTTTAATTACTCAGCATAGAAAGTATATCTACTTTATTGTATTAGCTCTATTTAGTGTCAAAACACCAATTTAACCATGAAACAACATGAGACCCATAAGGAAATCAACCATCACCAGGCAAGAAAGTGCAATGATCTAATGTGAAATCGGAAGTAAAACCAATTGCTGCAGCGTGGATGTGACTGATTTAAAGCAGCTGGTGTGAGAAAGCAAACAAGGCCAGCAGGCACTGATGGTTGCCATCCAGTTATCTCTCAGTTTCTGGTGTTGAGCTGGGTTTGTTGAGCAGGACAGAGGACAGGATTTCTTCCACTGAGTCTTCTACAAGTGTTTCAGCAGCTGTTAACTGAACAACCAGGCAGCTGGCATTGCCATCCAGCAGTGTCCAGACTTGTACACCTCAGGCGTTCCCAGTTCAGATGCCGGCACGAGCACTGGAGCCCTCGTTTGTAAACTATTCTTGCTGGTATTTAACAGCCATAATTCCAGGTTCTGGGCTAAAAGACTGTTTTCTGATCCATCAAATGTTTTTCCATTTAAAGCAGTGAAAGTTGCTTTCAACAACAGCAGAAATAAGATGTTTTTCTTCTTTGTCACCAAGACCTTTCCATGAAGTTGTACAGCTGCAGTGGCGCAGCATCTGGAAGAAAAGTGCCTGGGGCAAAGCATACCTGACTTTCAACCCAAAACTCACAATCTCGCCGTGCTCCATGGCTCCTAAAGGAATGCTCCTGACCTGTTTCTGCAGGCCAGCCATGCACTGAGGGCTCTGGCATACACGTCCCAAAATCAGGCAAAAATAAAACCCACAGTACTGTTCACTGACACGTTCCAACTGGTTCAAGTGAAATTCAGACTCTCAGGGCTTAGAACAACCTCTTCATTTTAAAACAAAGGTAACAACTACCAATGCAGAGATCAGCTAAGAGGTGCATTCTGGAAAAGACCAAAAGGAATCCTGGGATTGTCAGGATGTGAAATGAGGCGGCTGTCTGGCTACAGCCATCAACCATTAACTGAGGAATTTTACCTTTCCCCCTTTAGACTGACCCAGGGAACATTATCAATTTACCCACTGGAGTTAGAGAAAAGAGGTTACCCATTGATCCCTGAAGGGAACTAACCATGTCCCATTTCGGTTTGGGCGTAGGTGCCAATTATCTTGACTCCACGGACCAGGGGCAGCCACTTCTCCTTCTGAGCAGCAGTCGTTTGGGTCTCTATGGTTTTGAGAAACATGCTGAAGTGGAGACCCAAAGGTTCAGGAAAATTGCCCAAGCATGTTCTACAGGAGAGAAATAGAGGGATCTGGATCTCAGTCTTACTGTTACTGTGAACCTGAAAGGCTTTTCTCCAACTGGAGCACAAGATAAATAATCTCTTTGCCTCATTCAACCTTTTTTTTCTTTCTCCCACAAGCAACCTCCAAATGTGGAGGCATCAGAAGCAATGCTAATGGGGAAATAGATGTTTCTTCCAGGCATCTTCTTCACCCCGTGAATCTTGCTGTTGCTATGTAACTGGAAAAAATGTTATTCTACAAAGGTTCATGAGGAACTTAAAACTAAGGACATGAAAACCAAATTATTTTCTCCCCCATCTCCCAGGCTTTGTGGGAATAAATCCCACTGCTGCTGGTAGCCTACAACTAGGGCATTACTAGGTAGAACCAATATGTATTGAAAAGGAAAAGGTTTCTTTGGTGACTGAGTTCTTTTCAGAACAGCTCTGTATTACCTGCAGCTGCTTCTATCAGTTGTGAGATCTGGAACGCACCTTCAATTAAAATTACCATTACAGTCTAGTGCTGGAGGGAATGGAAAGAAAAATCGGACATTTTAGGTGTGCTTCACCAAAACAGAAGTTATCTCACGAAAGAAAACTCTAATCACCTAGTAGCCACAATGGCAGGCAAAGTACATTCTCAATTAAAACATCTTCCCTTCTGCAGCTTGAACAGTTTCCTCATCCTCAATCTACTGTACACAAATGCTTATTCCATCTAAACTCTAAGATAGAGGAGGAAAAAATGAACCCTCTGCATAAATACCACAGGGGATGCTCTACATATGGGTTGTCAATTGCAGCAGCGTTTGTGACTGGCATTTTGCACCATGCAGAGAGTAAATAATTGATAATTCAACAGCAGGTCCTGTACAGACTGAAAACCAGCCTTAGAGTGAGAGACAGAGCACCACTGAACTGCATGTTGCCTGTTTAAAATGAACAGGACTAAATGAGCCATGGATTTTTCCAGGACCAAAACTATTGTAATCAAGTAATCTAATGCTGGTGATGAATGTATTAACTGTGCTTTAAGCTGGTGTGAGTGCAGGTACAGCGTCTCAAGTTCCTGGAATCGAGGCAGACAGTTCTTCCACCAAAAAATATTCTATTGCCTACAGCAGCACACGTTAACAAAGCTGATGCTTTCAGGGTGGCCAAGGGCTTAAAAATACTGCAAGGATAGCAGTAATACTTTTCAACATTCTCGTGGTTTCCTAAGTGGGTTATTCTTTTAGCCCGGGACCTATACAGCAATAGCAGCACCGTTTACTGCACAATTACTGTGCACCTACTCCTCAGGCCCCAAAAGGACAAATCTACAGGGAGAAAATGAGTGCTGACTTTGGAACACAAAGTTTCAGGGCAGCTTGAGAAGAGCTTGAATGGCTCTTTGCGTATTTTCAGCAGTCATTGAAAGAACTTGAGAAAAAGGTGCAGCCCATGCTTTGCTGTCAGAAAAATCAGGTCAGACACTGCTTCTTTGAAGGTAATGCTCCAAGAAAAAATCCCAGAAATCTTCTGAAAGGTCAGGCCAGCAACTTTCACTGCCTATGAGTAAGTTTAATCACAAGTGCCAGATATCTCATGCTTAACTACCACCTTCTCTGACAGGGGTAAGACAACAGGCATTTTGCAAGTGAATACTTTAACACCCCTGTGTCAGAAGGTCATGATGTTTCAGTAACTAATTGTGCAGCATTTTAACAGCTTCTTACATTAACTAAGCTGAAAGTTAAATTACAGCAGAAACTGTTCATCTCTGTGTACTCCACACTGAAGACTGAGGATTTCCTTAATGTGCCTTTTAACAACTTGAATGACAATGAGCGAGAACCCTGTTTTCCTCAAGACACAGGGCAAACAGAAGAGGTACCAGCTGTGAAGGGAGGAACAACAGGTTTTCTTCCCTTCTTTTTCTTTCTCTGAACTCTTACTGCTTCCCATCAGAATTTCAACACTCCCAGGACCTGGACTGGCTGTTCTCCAAAGGCTGCAGTGTGTAGCTGTTCAAATACTCTGCTCCATCAAGACTGATGGTGGCAGCGACCATCTGATCAATGACTAGCTGCTCTGAGGTCAGCCTTGCTACAACAACCACTGTCACAATGAGGCTGCAGCTCCAAATCCACTTATGGGAGAAGGCTGTGCAGCAATATGTGCTTTGGCAATATAGATCTTCCCAGATTTCACAGCAGCCAGTGCCACCCACACAGGAAAAGGCACTTATGTGACAGGTGAATCACTGTCTCTCAGTGCACAGAGGACAACAGAAACAAAGTCTGTCTGCTCAGAGGCTCCAAAGCTACGGAAACAACTGCAAAGCCATTCTCAGGCTGCAGAACTGGGTCACAGAACAGGGGCATTTACTTTAAATTAAAGTCTGTGTGCAAACTTTCCTGCTTTGTGCAGTTCTTGAAGTAACTCTCTTAAGGATGAGCACAAAGGGTCATCCCAGTGGAGAAGAGTATGTCTGAGCTGTGCTAACTGGGCTTCAGAGCTAACAACTGCTATGGCAATGAACTCCTATTCCAGCCGTATCAAAGTAAGACCAAGCCAGACTCATCCACTCCACATTAATTTAGCAGTGGCAAGTAGGGCCCATAGTGGAGTTTTTCTGCTTTGATTTGCTCAAAGCTGCTCCAGGTCCTAATTTAAAGACGGAAGAACAAATTCCAACAGGGAAAGTGCACATTCGTGCAATGCTCATGAACACAGGAATCATCTGGTGACCAGCAGCTCTCAGATCTTCTCTTCTTCTATGACCCAGTTTGTCCCAACTGTTTTTCTCTTCTTCCTTTAATCCCATTTTCCTCAATGAAGGTTAATTAAACTTGAAGGTGAATTAAAACTGAGCTCTCTTCCAAGTGCGTTGGAGCATTACACCAGAAATGTTTCCCATTTTTCGTGCTGACTTACATTTCGCTGCAGTTAGACTGCAAAAGAAATCTGAAATATTGGCACTTTTAGGCTGATGGCCTTCAAAGCTACAGTCACAGCAGCAAGTGCAGTGTGGACATAGAAGAATTACTAAATGAGAAGCAATTAAAGTATATTTAATAGATCCTCTTATGGTTTGGAGTCCAACAAAGCCCTTTGGAAACAGGAAGGAGGAGCATTCACTTGGACATGTCACAGCAGCAGCAACTGTCTAAGTATATCTTCAGGGCAGAGAAGGAAGCAGCATTTCTCCTCACCTACTCATAAATCAAGCTATAAAGCTGGTGAGTCATGTGCAAAGCTACCTAGTGATGTTCTGGCAGTTTGGAAAAGCTACAGGAAAAGAACTCAAAAATCTTCAAAATTGCATATGTAAATCTGTCCCTGCCTTTTGGGGACAACTGACAAAATTTCTTAAGCTTCCATAAGTAGAAATGTCAATCACAATAAATACAATTGACATCCGAATCAAGGACTTCAATCTATTTCATAAACTTCATCTGAGGCATGTTGCAACACCATATCTATTCAGTTTTCAGTTTGGAAAAATGAATAAGCCCAAACACAATTTCTCCAGGTCAGTTTTTATACTAAAGAAGTCCCTTCCAGTTAGCACCAATTAGAATGTTTGGATATGGGATAGAAATAAACATAATTTTGTCAGTTGGGTGCAGTTCACCAAATTGAAAAAATTTCTGACACTCAACAGGTGGGAAAGTGGAGACAGATGTTTAAATGCAAATGAAATCAAAGGATGAAAAAATAATCCTTTAATTTCTTCCATTTTTTAAGCAGCAGCAGCAAGCCCACATCCTCCCTTGCCAACACCAGACATTATAGTAAAGAAATCAAATCAGAATATTAACAGTGTCCAGTTCTTAGAGCAAACACACTTCACCCTGTAGGCAAGAAGTTTATGCACTGCACTTCATTCTGTTACCCGTTATTACAGAATAAATTTGGTATATAAAATAAATAAAACTGGCAAATACAGTCAGTCTACAGTAATTGCAAATCTGTATTTGGAAATCCTGAATGGCTGCTATTAGATTTTGCCTTGAAAAAAAAGTAAGCCTTTTTCATTGTTTCAGATGGTTTTGGACTGTGAATTCTGACTAGTCACACCTGACCATTCAGATCGCATTGGATATGGAGGTGCTCTTTGGTATCTGCATGAAATGTTACACTTTCATCCACTGAAGAATTGCTGACTCTGAAGTAAGTTTATGGGAAGATAAAACTAGAATCTCTCATTTGACTACTTCAGAAAAGTCTGTTTTCAGATAACATTGTCACTAATGCTACAAAAAGACAGGAAATTTGTTAAAATTTTCCATCTGATAGACTGGATAGACTTTGCTGAATTTTCTCTGTAGAAATAAATAAACAAATGAGGAAACTTCCTTGTCACTTTCAATAAACCTTGTGTAGGAAAAAAATTAATGATTAACTTTTGCTATGAAGCACCTGAATAATCCAATACTCTCACTGAACTCGTTCCCTGTTATCACTGTCCACCAATGACAATTTTCAAATTATTTATGTTACTTCCATGAGAACTTTCACGACACAGGTCAGTGCAGACCAGTTTCTCTGAAAGTAAAACCACAGTGGACAAGATGATTTCAATTTCCTAGTACCAAAGGTCATGCCCCGAGGCCCATGACAGCTTTTCTACAAAACCAGTCAGAGGGGGCTTGTGGTTCATTATTTAATGTGCCAGAGTATATACCCATGGGATTACAACAGATTTCTAGGTCTGTGTAATCTCTCTGTTACCAGTTTCTGTTTGATTAAATCAGACTGAGTTTATCAGAATTAGGGGGAGAAATACATCAAAACCAGGAACTAAGTTCTAATTCCTTCTGGAAGGAATGATGTAAAGATAGTCTTATTTTCATTAACTTGATCCAAGAGTGGTACTACCAGATAAACCAAAGGTCAGATACAACGAAAAGTCTCTGGGTCAAAGAGAACCTCTGTAGCACCAGGACCTTGGAGGAGGGACACAGAACAGACAAGTCATAAACAAGAACTTATAAGCCATCTTGGAACATTTTCAAGTATTTCTGCAATGTGACTTTATTGGGTCTAAGTGCAAAGTGAAGTAATCAGCTTTAAGAGATTTCATTAGAAGCTGCAAGCTCATCAGATCTATTCAGATTCAAAGTAATTCAGTATAATTTTTTTATTTCCTTTTGAAAAAAAAAAATCTGACTTCAAGTTCCGTTTTTTGGTTTCTGCACCACATATAAAGAACAGGGTATAACTGTTAATGCTGCATTTCTGTTAAAAAAAACCCCAAACCCTAAGAAAACACAACATTCAGGAATTCAGGGTTTCATCTGAAATTCACTGAAGCCAGACTTGAGGGGGCTTTTATACAGGTCTTGAGCTTCCTTTAGATAACAAACACAGTGGAAAAGCACAACTCTGACGTCCTTGGTGATGATTAACGTACGTACAAGAAGCAAACTCTGGATCTTTTAGGTACCTTTTAAACCAGTAGATCTCGTCGGGATCTGCAATTCCATATTCCCTTAGCTTCATGACCATCAAGGAGCTCTTCCTGATGGCTTGCTCATAGCGCTGGCTACGGGACAGGAAGTTCAAATCCTCGTGCTGGAAGTCAGGGTCATTAAGAACTAAGGCCTCTGGGGACAGGACAGAAGAGGAAAACAAGCTCAGTTTCCACAAACCTCAGCAGGGGGTGAGCAACGACCCAGCGTTTTACCTGCTGTACCTCAAGGTAGAGGTATCAGAAAATTGAAAATAAAATTAGAAGTTAATGAAATGAGAAAGATGTCAAAGCTCTTTGAGAGCTCAACTCCTGGCACTCTCATTCCACACATAAACCCCATTTTCAGTTCAAAGCACTCTGGACTTGGCAGGAGGACAGTTCACTGATGTAAGACCTGCAGGCCCCTCAGCAACAGCCTCAGAGGCTCAGGCAGCCTCGTGAACTCTGATCCCCACGCACCTCCTGCAGAAGGGCACAGTTATTATTCCCACTGTGCCAACTGGAAACCAACGTGCCCAGAGACCACAGACTTTCTGCGACCCCCCCTTTAGCACCGAAGTTACACAACACCAGCCTCTGACAGTCCTAGCCCAGGGAAGAGACTGGAAGTAGCTCATTAATGTCTCATAACCACGGTCGTGCCGGGTGACAAACAGGTGACATTTGTACTGTTGGGCAAGAGCAGGCTAGGAAGGAAAAAGGAAGGGACAGAGCCCATGAGAAATGCCCAAGGGAAGCTGCCTCTGACCCTCTGGAGGAAGGGGAAACGGAGAAGTAAAAGGACACTGCTCTGTCAGGGCCACCCTAAATCCTTTCTGGGAAGGGGAGAAGAGGGGGACCAGGGACGTAACGGAGCTCCTGTTCCTCTCCAACCCATGAGGCAAGACCCTCTTCCTTTACGCTGACCTTCCACCTGCAAACCCTCTCCTCACAGCTTTCTCCTCTCCTTGGGGTCTCCCCTCTCCACAAAAGCTCCTCCACACCCTCTCCCGCCCCACGACCC
>VZTA01001624.1:0-13846 GCA_013398855.1 Mohoua ochrocephala | reverse complement strand
TCAGCCCGCTCTGGGTGTCCACAGCCTGGCATGGTACTGTGGGGCAGCAGGCACAGAGAGAGGCATGTGCAGGGACGGGGTAAGCCAGCATTGCCCTGGTTTCGGCAGCCTCCCACGGAGTCCAACGTGGGGCATTTTGCAAGGCTGCAACCCCGTGAGCAATGCGTGGGGTGGGCGAGGGACACCAAGCATTAAAGCCACAGCGTGTGTCAGCTCAGCGTCCCCACTGCTGTGTAGTCAGAATTGGGGGTCCTTGAACACCCTGCGATGGACCCACTTGTCTGAGTGGCAGGAGTCCCTGCCTGGGCTGTTGTGCAACTCTTGGGGTCCCCCACAGCGAGGCAAAAAAAAAAAAAAAGAAAAGCAGTAAATGGAGCATGGAAACACTCCAAACACAGGCAGCCTGCAAGGGAGATCAGAGGGAAAATAATGCCAAAAGAAACCACTTTGGGAGCCTGGCTATGACATTGACTGGGCAGGATTAGAACCTTGCTGAAGCTGCTTTGCATTCCTGCCTTTCTGTGTGCTCTGTGCTGTGGCTGACTTGCCTGTGCCAGCCCTGCTCCACCGCAGCAGCTCCTAGAGGTCCCACCTGAGCCTCGTCTTGGAATTAATCCTTCTCACTCATCGTTGTCTGCTAAACCCTACCAGACTTCTGATGAAACCAGGCTGGCTTGGATCCAATTTATTCTCCAGCTGCAGGATCAGACACTGCCAGAACTTCTTATGCTGCAGTAAGAGAACAGGCTTGAGATCATTCCTTAAATCTTGCTGCATAGTACCCTGTCACCCAGCAGCTGAGGCTATCCCTGCATCTCAGTCCCTCATGCTCTCTGAACTTCTCAGTCACCATTTCCCCCACTTTCTTAACCTTTCTCCACTCGTCCATAGCCTGGAGGAGACCCAGAGGACCTGGTGGGCTGCCTGTAGTTCATGCTGGGTTGTGTGGGTCTAGGCAGCTCCTCTTTGTGCCAGGATGCCCTGGGCTTGGCACATGCACTCAGCTGCAAACAGGACTCAGCAGGGAATCTGTGAAGCTCTTGCAGCCCCCTGGATGGTGGAACCTGGGCCAAGCAGGAGTTGAAGGGCAGTGTCACTTTTAATTTGGATCAGGTACTGGAGAAGCATGGAGTCAGACTTTTTGCTTTACTGCAGGCCAGCTGCTGTGTGAGATGCTGCCAGGTGCTGGTGTCTATTACTTCCCATGGGAGATCAACAGCTCAGTCCCCGAGGGGAAGACACTGAGGACGTTTGGCAGGTGAGAAAGGTACCCCGCTCTCCTTGCAGGCCAGGCCTTTCCTTCACTGGCTGAGCATCCCCCTTGGTTTGTAATTGGATTTCTGCACAGCTGAGCTTCCCAAATTGATCATTCCCAGGTTATGCTGCTATGACCTGGCCCGATCTGAAGCCATTCTCACCACTCAGCACAACTCAGCTCAGTACCGAGTCTGTGTTGACACCGAGTTTGTGGAGCCATTCCAAGCTCAAGTGGGATCTTTCTACATGGTCCTGGGAGAGGCTGAACACAGGGAAGGTAAATGCTCCAGGAACTGGTGCCCTTTGCTGCTCTTCTCGGTACATCAGTTCTTTCGGGGCTCCCCGAGTCACTGAGGGCAGCCTGGGCCAAGGCAGCTCATCTCGTGCAGCTCCTCCAGTCACACGAGCGTGTGATTCAAGGTAGGAGCAGCCTGTCTGTCCCTGCTCACCATCAGAAGAGCCACCCTTATCTTGGTGAAAATCTGGTCCTCTGGTGCAGATTTTTTTAGAAACAAGAAGCACTTCAGCAGCATCGCTGGGCTTGTGAAACCTGTGCTAAAAAGCCTTCTGGCATCACTGCCAGCCACCACACCGACCATCTTCACCCCAAACGTGGCAGATTGCAGCAATATCTCATCGCAAGTGGCTGGGTTGGTCTTTGCCATCCTTGAAAGGCTCTAATTATTATCCCTGCCCTCAGACACGTGAGGAATGCAGGCAGGCTCTGTCATGCAGGGCACCCTGTTGTCCTTTCCTGGGGTGCCCTGTGTTCCAGCTGCTTGGTGCTTTGCGTGGAGAGTTGATCTGAGCTGGGCCGTGGGATGGTGAAGCAAATTCTTTGTTATCCTGGCCACACCTGATAAAAAGCATTTGCATTCATGCCATAGGAGTCCTCAGTGGCATGTGGAAAGCCACACTGCACATGGCCTCTAGAGAGGCCACTGCTTTCCTTTAGAAAGTTGTTATTTTGGTCATCCCAGCCTAGGAGTGAGTTGGCCCTATTTTGCACGGGTGGAAGGGGAGCAGAATGAGATGGTGGCTGTGTCACCAAGGCTATGTCACCTGGCATGGCCCCTTCTGTGCAGCTCCATGTTGCCACTTGAATGCCACCAATGAACTGTTGGTTGTAGCCAGCTTTGAGCCTCTTCTAAGCCCTCTTGTCTGCACAGGGGCATTCAGAAATGAGCTCAGACCCATCCCTGCTGCTTTTTCAGACAGGGAAAACCAAACTGCATCCAGCCGTAAAGTAGACAGATGCTGCATGGCAGGCACTGGCACTGTTCCCCAGTGCAAGGGGAGTGCAGTGTCAGTCACCAGCATTTTGTAGCCATCAGGGCAGAGGGAAAGCACGTCACTGGATTAAGATGCTCCTGCCGCTCACATCAGTGGCAGCATTCAGCCATTCTGGTCTCCTGGAAGTTCTCAGGCTGTGGTTATGTGCCCAGCTGGAGTCGCATGTTGCCTGAGGGAACTCTCTGTCTCCAAGCTGCTCTGTCTGTTTTCCTTTCTCCAGAAACTTCCAGTCCTGTGGTAAAAGCACGAATATTGACCTGTGTGGAAGGGATGAATGTGCCCCTGCTGGAACAAGCCATACAGGAGCAGAGGAAATACTTCAACGAGAGGCAGGAGCAGAGGGGAAACAGCACATCCTGACAGCAGCTCTGAGACCAGCCACACGCTGGTCCTTGGACTACTGTTTGCAACAAATAAAACAGTAAATTGGGAAGTGGGTTTGCTGTGGCAAACAGCGAAGTCACTGAGCAGGGAAAAAACACTTGGAGACTGTGAGTCAGTGTGTGTGACTGTGGGCTGTCCATTCCTGCCCCAGGTGTCATGACTGAAAATACCTCTGGGAAGCAGGTTTGTTGTTTGTTCGAAAGGGTGGTTAAGGAAAGGGAACACTTGGCTTATACTGGTCCTTTTGTAATGCACGACCTGAAGAAGTCAGAAGAAGTCTCTGAATTTGGAGCTAAGAGCTCACCTTTGGCAGGTGGGGGAAAAGGGCATTAGCACAAAGTTCATTAGCCGTGCCTGGCTGCAGTGCATGTGCCGGGGTTACCCTGGCTCAGCTGCCACACAGGAACATTCCTGGCAAAACACTCACGTGTCTGGACTGACCAAAGAAACAAGAAGAACAAAGAGTCCTTATGTTCAGTAGCACCTGCCTCTTCAGGTAGGAAGACCTGGTATCTAAGGGGAGGATTAATTCTAACTCTAAAATAAATATTTGCAGTACCCTGAGAACCACCACTTGACTTTCTTCCTTGACACAACTTAAGTTTAAGAGACCTTAAATCACTATTTTTGAAGTATCTAAAGATTTTGATTGAAATTTTCCTAAATAAAGATGAAAAAAAGAAGGCAGCCTGTCTTTTATTGATTAAATCCCTCTTTCTTGCCAAGTCAAATGTGTTGGGCCCTGCACAAACCTTATAGATGAGGTAAGGAAATTCAGTTTTCCTCCTTCTCCTAAGTACTGGGTATGTAAGGAAGTGGCTGGCTTTAAAAAAGCTGCAAGAAAAGGAGATGAAGTTACATCAGAGCCACTCTGGTTGAAGAACATGGTGCCAGGCCCACCCAGCTGAACTAAATAATTGACAAAAGGATAGAACATTGCTAATGTCAGATGAGAATCAAATGTTTGTGCAAGGGAGAGAAGAGTCTCCTGCACTGTAGAAATCTCCAGATCTGGAGTGAGCTGTGCCTATGGTTTGCAGGGGAATGCAGCCATCTCCAGCCTTTTCTGCTTGCACTCAAAGATTTTAGCTGCTGGCTCAGCAATGGGCTAAATCAGCCCTTTTTCAGGTCACCTAAAAGTTGGGGTCTTCCCTGTGGACCCACGCAGCTGCAGTGTCCATGCCCACCCAGAAACATGGAGCCCCTAAATCCTCCAGATGAAATTCCCTTTGCCTCTGCCTTTCCTGGTGCCACAACACGTGAGATTATTTTAATCTTGTCTTCTGTCAGCTATCGAGTCAATGATTAATTCCCCCTCAAGGACATCTCCCAAAAGGCTGATCGAGCGGCACAGCCCACGCTGGGGAGGTTCAAGGGACAATTGTGCAAGACAAAATAAAAGGGAAAAAAAAAAAGACAAAAAAGAACAAAATAAAACCCAATAAAAAAGACATTTCTGCTGGGTGTTTACCCTCGGTGCGTCCCAGGGAGCCATGATTATGAACCCAATTACTCCACTGATGCCCAGCACTGTGCAGATGGAGCAGGAGAGCTTCCCCTGGCCCTGTGCATTTCTTGTTGCCCTTCCCCAGGCCCCAAAGTGCCTCTTTACATCCATTTTCCTCAATTCTTGGCTGTAGCCAGCACACTGCACAACCTGGGCAACAGAACAACCAGCCCTGGGTGGTTCCTGTGTGGCTCTGTCCACCTGAAACCCCCCGACACCCCAGACCCCCCCAGGCAGCCCTGTCCACTCACAGCTGCCCCAGGCAGGTTCCTGCGGGGTCCCTCAAGGCCGAGGGAGCAGCAAGGTGGGACCCAGACCCCAGCAGCACCTCAGGGAACACCTGGGGGGCTCGAACGCTTTCCCCACCTTCACCTTTTTGTTTCCCGCTTTTTTTCCTCCCCTCAGAGCGCGGTGCCGGCCACCCCCACCGCCACCACCAGGCAGAGGCAGCCCCATGGAGGCCATCCAGGAGTCGTTCCAGAAGGTGGAGAAGATTGGGGAGGGCACCTATGGCGTGGTGTACAAGGCTCGCAACAAGCGCACGGGGCAGCTGGTGGCCCTCAAGAAGATCCGCCTGGACGCGTGAGTGGGGCAAAGCCCTGGGCCCACCACGGTGCCAGGCCAGTGCCCAACGTGGTGCGAGAGGCACAAAAAAGCCTGACGTGAGGGGGGAAAAAAGGTGTCTCTAGGATTAAAATAATTGTATGTATTGTGGCACCAGGAAAGGCACAGCCAAAGGGAATGTTGCCTGGAGGGCTCGGGGGCTCCATGTCTTATGCGCATGGCAGCTGTGTGGGTCCACAGGGAAGACCCCGACTTTCGGGTGGCCTAAAAAAGGGCTGATTTAACCCATTGCTGAGCCAGCAGCTCAAAATCTTTGAGCGCAAGTGTTTAGGGCCTGACCTGGCACCGCTTGGCCCCAGGTCCATGGCACAGGGCAGGGGGAAGCAGCTGCCATGTTGTGAGGTAGTGTCTCCCTCAGGGCTGTGCTGTGGGGGTCGGGCAGGGTCAGCCTCGGCCCTCCAGGGTGGGACTGAGCAGGTAAAAGCTTATTGCTGTTCCCCTGGGTCGGCCCTGAGCTGTCTGCACAGCGAAGGTGTCTGTGTGGACTGGGAGCCAATATGCTGGAGCTGCACCCCATGGTGGCCCCTCGGGGTGGGGGAGGTGGCTGCCTGAGGGCCAAAGAGCTTTCATTTCCTCCCACCTCCAAAAAGAAAGACCTGGGCATTTAATACATTATTGCTTCTCAAAATGCACCCTCAGGTGCTTCCAAACAAGCTCTGCCCCAAGGCTTGCATGTCTAGGTCATCTCCTCCCTCTCCTTGCCCACAACTCCATTTCCCCTGCCTCGCCCCAGCCACTGCTCCACCCCAAACTCAAATGCTCCCTTGGGGTGCAGTGGAAGAAGGAAGGGACAGAGCTCCATTGGGCTGTGGGATCCCCCTGGGTTGTGGGGTGCTGTACAGCCTGTCTCTGCCACAGGGAGTCGGAGGGTGTCCCCAGCACTGCGATCCGAGAAATCTCACTGCTGAAAGAGCTGAAGCACCCCAACATAGTCAGGTAAGAATGGATGAACCCTCCCCACCAGCTCATCCATGAGCTCCTGCTCCAGGAGCAGACAGCAAGGGGGTTTTTCTATCCTTCCCTAACTGTACAGGCAGGAGCAAAATACACAGGAAAATGCAGGAATCACTTGCACTTCCCTGGCTTTCAGCAATACCTCATGGCTCTGCCACTTCAGCAACACACTGCTGCTGCCCCATACTAGATGCTGCCTTTAAACTGCCCCTCTCTGTTCCAAAGGACTAACAGAGCAGAGGCATGTGTGGGAGGAGGGATGTTTGGGTATTTGCAGAGGTCTGGAGCAGACACTGAATGGAGAGACTGTACTTCTTTTACAGGCTCCTGGATGTCATACACAGCCAGAAGAAGCTCTATATAGTGTTTGAGTATCTGAATCAGGACCTGAAGAAGTACATAGACTCATGCCAAGCTGGAGAGCTTCCTTTAAGCTTGGTCAAGGTACAGTGAGAAAGGAGTGCCAACAGGCAGGGCAGACAGCATGTCCTTGCTGCCTTCTGCTGGGCAGAGCCATCTCAGAGCTGCTCAGACTGGGCCTGGAAATAATTCCTCAGCCTCCCAGATCTCAAACATTTCAGCTGGGAAACCCTCATGGCACTATTGCTCAGTAACGCTTAAATAAGCTGTTTCCAGGCTCTCCAGTCCATCTTGCTGCAGAACAAAGGCGGGATGTGTTGGTAATTGCCTTTTTAGAGAGTAATGGGTGGGTGGAAGGGACTGACAGAGCCTGGATTAGAGTCTCTCTGTCCCCATGTGGCGTGGCAGCAGTTTGTGTGTATCCCTGAGTAGTGGCCTGTTAAGCCCACTGTAGCAAGGGCTTTCTTCCCATTCAGATCTGGAAGTGATCCAAAGTGTGTTGGTTCACACAATCCAGAGTTCGAAGTGTTTTCATCGTGGCCTTATCTGAAATCTCTTCTCTCCTTAGAACTACCTTTTCCAGCTGCTGCAGGGTGTGAGCTTCTGCCACTCGCACAGGGTCATCCACAGGGACTTGAAGCCGCAGAACTTGCTCATTAACGAAGCAGGAGCAATCAAGCTGGCTGATTTTGGACTGGCGAGAGCTTTTGGGGTCCCCCTGCGCACATACACTCATGAGGTAGTGTCAAGGCTCCCAGAGGGGGTGAACAGCAGCAGCAGAAGTTGCTCATCCATAAAAGAGGCACAGCCATGCCCAGGAATGTGCTCTTAACCTCACCTGCAGCTAAGGGGTTACCTCATGTCCCCACAAGGTGTGCTGACTGTCTCTACCCGAGCCTGGCTGCCAGCTGGGCTCCTACCTTCTCTGCACAGGGTACATTTATTTGTTCCAGAGTGTGTTGTTGAAGAATGTTCTGTTAATCCCAACCTTGCTGGCACTAAAGTCTCTGTAAATTCAGCAAGGCCTTGGCACGCTCTGATTTGTACAGTCACTGCATTACATCTGAGAACGGAGGGTCCCACGCCTCTGGTTTCATCCAGGGAAACCAGACACAGCCTGTTTGTTGGTTCCTTTCCAGGTGGTGACTCTGTGGTACCGAGCTCCTGAGATACTGCTGGGATGCAGATACTACTCAACCCCTGTGGATATCTGGAGCATCGGCTGCATCTTTGCAGAAATGGTAGGATGGGTTTAAATAATCTCTTTCATGAGCCAGAGGAGGCAGCTGCAGTGGGAAGGAGGGATGAGATACAGAACATCTGGGATACTGCGTTCCCACTCTGTCCTAGGGGATGCTTTATGGAAAGTCCACCCTAAGGGTTGGCTGGTTCTTATCTCAGAAGGAAATCTACCACCCTCAGGGGCCTGGCAGAAGGCTGCAGTTCCAAGTCCATGGGAACATGGTTCCTCTCCTTGCAGAAGGGGTAACTTCAGCCTCATTGCTGCAGCATTTTGATCCTGGGAGGAGATGACTCTCTTCCAGAGGTCCCCATGGTGGGCTGCAGAGAACAAGCACTCTTGTGGCATGACAGAGTGGATGTCCTAGGGGTCCATACTCCCCTTTGGAAGAGCTCTGGTTAGCCCTGCAGTACAATAGCACTTTTCCTCATTCCCAAAGTCCCAGAGCAGGCAGGAGGGAGCTAGCCAAGAGTGAGTGTTCGGAAACTGGAGGCAAAGAGAAATCAGGGATTGGTAGAAAGAGGGCAGCCCCAGGGTGGCATGGATCCATGGAGAGGAGCTGGAGACAAGCAGTCTGTGTTTCCAACCACTTCCTGGCAGAATCACTGCATTGTGACTGCCCTGGTTTGTGCAGTCGTTTGTACCTGCTGGGACAGAGGGTTGCTTTCAGCAGGAAATAGGGCACACAGCTGATGGAAAGGTGGGAACTGGCTTTTTCTTTTCTTCTCCCAGATGACCAGGAAGGCCTTGTTTCCAGGGGACTCTGAAATCGATCAGCTCTTCCAGATCTTTCGCACCCTGGGCACTCCCACCGAGGTGACCTGGCCTGGTGTGACCCAGCTCCCTGACTACAAGGGCAGCTTTCCCCGGTGGCCAAGGAAGGAGATGAAGGACATTGTTCCCAACTTAGATCGAGATGGGAGAGACTTACTGACGGTGAGTAGGGGCTCAGAACAAGGCCTGGGGATAGACAGGATGTTTTCAAACTGGGCAAGGAATAGGGATATTTGAGATTGAATTACCTGGAAGTGTATTAGCTGATCTGGGTCGAATGCTCACCTCTGCTAGTGCAGAAGCACTGAATCATGGAATAGGGCTCAGTCCTACTCTGAAGGAGGACTGTCATTGTAGGTCCCTCTAGGAACCACTGCACTGGGAGTCAAGGAACTCTTCTAACATAATCCTCAGAGCAACTTCAGTTGTGGGTGACTCCTGAAGCCGAGAAGGAAAAAGGCAGGACCAACATCTGCAACTGGGCCCAGCTGTGTGCAGGTGCAATCAATTACCCAGTTTTTAAGATCCTAAAGCTGCTGGGTTTTTCTCTTGGCAGCAATTACTCCTCTATGATCCCAGCAAGCGCATCTCAGCCAAAGCAGCCCTCAACCACCAGTACTTCCTCTGCAGAAATTCTGGGAGCCCTGAACAGCGACCTGTGCTGCGGAGAGACTGCAGATGAGAGGACACAGCTCTCCCCAAGCTCTTGCACCTCCAGGTAGTGCTGCAGATCTGGTCTGGGGCACTTAGCAGGGGCCTGGCTAGAACCCAGGGTCTCGCTTTTCCTGAGGAGCCTGGAAGGGGACATTCTTGACATTTAGAGACTTTCATTCTGTTGCTGGGGGAAAGTTTGGGTTACAGCCAGGAGAGCTGTTTTGAAGAGGTTGTGTGCAAAAGGTGGGGGTAATTTATCAGCATAAAGCACTGAAATGTAGAGAAGAGAGCATCTCTCAGAGGTTTGTCCTTGCATTAGTGAGCTAAGGTGACACACAGTGATTTCTGTCTCCAGCACTGGAGCATCCCCAGGACTGTTGGTGTCAGTTGCTGGCACCAGGGAAGGGGGACACTTCTCTGCTCAGCCCTTTGCTGCTGTTATCAGCCAGGCTTCTCAGCACTAGACAAGCTGTTGAGTCTGAGCTGTTTAACAGAGCTGACATCCTGCTCTTTCACAGGCTGAAGAGTACTATCGGGTGTCTTAGTTTGTGCCTTAGCTGGGACCAAGAAGCCAAAAGATCCAGATGGCATAAAGCAGATCCAGTCAGGATCCAGTTAGGGTAAAGCACTTGCTGCATATGACTGGAAACAGGGAGCAGCTAAACCACTGGCTTTCCATCCTCATTCCAGATGTAATGCTATTTCCTTTGCTTTATTGTCTTGGAAATGTTTTTGCTGTTCAAATGTTTGGGGGATTGTCTCTGACTCTTGGTGTGGTTTTGACATCTTAATTTCTTTTTCTTCAATATAAAATAAATACTCGTTATTTGCTCAGAAACCTTGGTGTTCATTGTTTGGCAGAGCCCATCAGGCTGGTAACGCAGGACAGCCTGGCTGGTCCTTTTTTCCACAGAGCCCTCCCTTCCTCATCTCCTGCACTCTTTCTTTTATCCTTTCCAGCCCAAATCCTTAGCAGGTGCAGAGATGTGCTCTCAGTCCTGTTGTGGAACTGATACTGAAAGGGTTAATCCAATTTCTACTGTGTCTGTGTACTTATAGCAAAGAAACAGGGTATGCAGGAGCTGCTTTCTCATCAAGGACAGAAGAAAGATAAGGAGAAGACATCTGCCTTAGGAATGCAGCTACAGCCAAAACAAGATTTTAGAAAAAAACTGAACCTGGGAACATGGGGAAGGTTTTATGGTAATGAACAATTATAACATACATGCGCTGACTGTATATAAGCAACGCACTTGTAGTGAATCGTGTGCACCCCAGGCGGAGCTTATCCCCCGTGCACCAGGCCTGTGGTAACTTCTTAACGCTACATTGGTGTTAAGGGGTTTTATTTTACTCGCTTTTCGGTGAATTTCAGTGACAGTTATTGGCCACCCAGATGGGAGCTCACCTCTGAGCCTCGACGGATCTGCAGTCGACAGATCTCCAGCCGGCACCGAGGGGTTCTTGGGGAGAACCTCGGCCTCAGACCGTCAGGGGCTCGAGGCAAGATCCCTGGGGTGAGTAAAGGCATCATTTAAATTGTTTATCTTGGGGTTATTGACGAGGGGTACAAATCCCCTCACAGTTACTGGTGAGGGGTTTGAGTCATCCAACAGAGTTCAAGTCCCTGGGTAAGCTCACTGTCCAGGGCTTCAAGTCCCCCAGGATTACTGGGGAGTCCAGTCCCCCAGGACTAGGGGGTTCGAGTTCCCTCTGAGCGGTTCCCCTGGAGCAGGAGACTTAAAGCAGTGTTGCAGCTGGCCGAGGAGAATAAAAACAGGCTCATAACACCGGAGCCAAAGCATCGCTGTACCCACTTTTGTGGTGGAGTTTGCTTAGATACTCCGAATTCTTTTTGGTCTCTGGGAGTGTGCGTGTGAGTGGGTTGTGCGTTGATTTGAGTTTGCCGGCCTGTAAAATCAACCCTGGGACACCTGTGATATAAAGCTCGTTTGCTGAAAGAGTGTTGAACCTTAACGGTCTGTTGGGGTTTCGAAACAATCGGGGGGTGCGTGCTATTGATTATTGATTTGTTTTCTGTGTGAGCGGCTGAAATCGCATTTGTGGACGCGAAGCGCCCTCTCGTGTCGGTGCGCGCCGGATTCCTGGCGCGAGTGGGAGCGGGCGGGCAGGCAGGGGCACCTCCGGTTGCAACTCAGCCGTTCCCCCGCCGTCATCTTGGCTCGGGGGAGAGGAAGAGAAGCGAAGAAACCCACCAGACTCGCAGCACAGCAGGCCGGCCCCGGCCCGGCGGGTTCTTCCCTGCTCCACCGCCAGTCGCCTGGGCAGCGTCACCCCCTCGCTGCAGCCCAGGAACAGCCGCAGGGGCTTCCCGCTCCCAGGTAACCGTTGTATTCGCTTTCTAGCCATTGTTGTATATTTGTATTATTGAGTATGGGGGCGGTCTGTTCTAAAACTAGAGTGGGAAATGATATCCCGAATTCTCCGTTGAAATGTATATTGGACCACTGGGAAAAGATAGGAGGAGACTCACTACTTAAATCTAAACTAATTCAATATTGTAACTACTGGTGGCCAGTGTATAAACTGGACAATCAGGCGAAGTGGCCGGAGAACGGCACCTTGGATTATCACACCATGTTACAGCTGAGGTTGTTTTGTAGAAGAGAGGAGAAGTGGAATGAGATGCCTTATGTAGATCTGTTCTTTTCTTTAAGAAACCATCTGGAATTGCAAAGGGGGTGCCTACCCACCCTGTCAAACCCTCTCATGTTAGCTTTTGGAAAGGAAGGGGAAAAGGATAGGAGACTGAAGCAATGTTGTTCCTCTTGTAGTATTGGGCACCACTGTTTGAAATGCCATAGCCAGTGGGAGGAAGATGATGTAGAAATGATGGAGACACCAGACACAGGAGATATGAGGATAGAGAATCTGGGTGTGCCTGATAAGGGGGAAGCACAAGGAGGGGGTGAGCAGTCAGGGGGGAGGCAAGAGTTAATTTCAAGTCCAGTGGTAGGGAGAACCCAGGGTGAGCAGGAGGTGAGAAAGCAGGAGGTAGGGGAGCAGGAGGTGAGAAAGCAGGAGGGGGATAAGCAGGAGGCCATAGCTCAGCTCTGGCCAGGGGTGGGATCTCACAGCCTGATAGTGGTGAAGGTCCCTTTCTCCCCACTTGATCTCGAGGCATGGATGAGACTGGCAGGGCCCTACAGAGAAGATCCAGAGAGAGTATCTAGAGTGTTTGAAACCATTCTCAAGACTCAGAACCCGGATTGGGGGATTATACAAGTTCTGTTAGATACTCTATTAGACGCTACAGAAAGAGAGATGGTACTCAGGACTGCTAGGAAGGAGGTGGATAGGATAGGTACAGCAGGCGCATTACGAGGAACTGTGGAAGAGCATTTTCCCTCCCAGGATCCCCATTGGGACCTTAACACAAAGGAGGGCAGGGTTTTTCTGGGGCAATATCAACAATGGATATTATTTGGCTTTAGACATGCAATGCCAAAGGCAACCAATTGGTCTAAACTTTATGAGGTGAAACAAGACCCGCACGAGACTCCGACTGCGTTTGTGGAACGCCTAAGGGCAACTGCCAGGAGATACACTAATATTGATCCGGAAAAACCAGAGGAAGCTGTACAGCTGGCTTCCATTTTCATAGGGAACTCAGCACCGGATATTAGAAAGAAGTTACAAAAGCTGGAGGGAGCAGACTCTCGTGACCTAGGAAAACTCTTACAAGTGGCCTGGATAGCTTTTAATAATAGGGGAGAAGAGGAAGAAAATAAGATCCGGGAGAGAGAAACGGAGAAGGAACAGAAAGAAAAGAGACGGGAAATGGAATGGGAGGAGAGAAAAAAGAAATGGGAAATGGAAAGGGAGGAGAGAGAAAAGAAACGAGCGACGGAAAGAAAGAAGAGGGAAAGATGTAGGGATGCAATGCTGAGTGCAGCCCTGCAGAGGGCGCTATTTAATCGCAGGACGGAGAGGGGCTCTGCCCACGGAGGATTGCAGCCGAATCAGTGTGCCTATTGTAGAGGACTTGGGCACTGGAAACGGGAGTGTCCCAAGAACCCGAAAGGGCCGAAGGTAACACAGCTACCCCTCCATCAGGAATGATGGGAACCGGGGGTGAAAACCCCAGCTAAACCTCTAGTTAAAATAGAGCTGGGGGAAGAGAAAATTGACTTTTTAATAGACACGGGGGCTATTTATTTGGTATTAAATACAAATCATGGAAAATTAAGCCAAGAAACTGTAAATGTTGTTGGTGCAACAGGGAAAGTGGGAAAACAAACATTCTTTAACCCCATTAGCTTTAAATTTGGCAAATGGTGGATAACACACCAATTTTTATATATGCCTGAATGTCCAGTTCCTCTTTCAGGAAGAGATCTGCTAAGTAAATTGGAGGCACAGACTGTGTTTAAAGATGAAGAAATGCAATTATTGGTACCCGAGACTAAAGCCATCGAGGCAAGGACTTTTATGTTGCAGGGAACACCGGAACCAGACAGTTCTGGAGGAATACCAAAACCAACAGAAAATGCAGTAAAACGCCTTTGATTTGGACCAGCGGAACTCCAGGCCATTCCCAACAAGCTCAGCCTGTAAGCGTTACCCTAAAACCTGGATCAAAACCAGTAAGGCAGAAACGATACCCTTTAAAATTAGAAGCTGGAAGGGGAATCGAGAGTCTAATTGAAAATTTCAGGGAATTTGAATTATTGATAGAATGTGAGTCAGAAAATAACACCCCCATTTTGACAGTTAAAAAGCCTGGGACGAATAAGTACAGGTAGGTACAGGACCTACGAGCAATCAGTCAAATAGTT
>VZTA01001622.1:0-34062 GCA_013398855.1 Mohoua ochrocephala | reverse complement strand
TCAGTGATTAGGCAGTATGTACTGCAGTACTGTGTGTGTGTGTGTATATATATGTATAGATGTACTTGCTGTTGGCACAATTTAATTAACCCACCGTAAAAGAAAAGTTCTTTCAGTGCTTGAGTGGACTGGAAAAGTGTTTAACAGGCACTGTGCAATGAGCAGTATTCGTTTACCCAGTCTATTTTTGTGACCAAAGCAAGTATGAACTGGGAAAAACTAATGCTGATCTTTGTGTGGCCTTTAATCCTATCCCTTACATGTCTATGTCCACCCTTTTTCATGACACTGTTACGTTTCTGGGTGGGCACCTGTGACATACTCTAATTCTCGAGTTAGTGTGCAACTGTGCCAAACTTTTTGGGCACAATTAACAAATTGGCTGAATTCAGACATCTGGAAAAAGCAAGCAGCATGGGTGGACCCTGTGTACTGTACTGGTATAATAGTTATTGTATTTTTGGCAACAGTTATTAGCTGCATGTTCACAATTCGAAAATATCATCTACTTCCAAAGATTTCTCTCTTATATGCCAATGCTGTACAAGTTAAACTAATGCAGCCAATGATTTTTCTTTCTTTTGGGAATCCAGCTGCTGTACATGACTTCTCTGAAATTCTGTTAATGAAGTGGCCTCACATGAAATTAATAACTGTCTGTCAAGCATATTCTCTGGTGGGTGTGTTAGACATTGGGATTTTGGTGCAGCTGCCTCTGAAGTGTTGATTTATCCAAATGATTTTCATGCTAGCCTGAGTTTATCTCAAGGAGATTGCAGGATACTTTCTGCACAACAGGAAAGCAGTGATATTATTTTGCTTATTCTAGTATATAAAAGAGAAATGGAGTCATTACATATATTCTTTCCATCCTTTTATGGAAGTATCTTTTCACTGAACCTTTTCTTGTTCAGACAAGAAACTTCACTTTTCACTTGCTTAAACATCTTAAGTACATTGAAAATAGGTCATACCGACTCCACTCAAAATATCACAGATATGCTAGGGACCAAAAAGTGTATTTTCACAGCTCATTTAGAAATGGAATTAAAATTTAGTCCTTGCATCCTCTTTAAGAAGAACTTCTTGCTGATAAACCTGGATTTCAGTTTATGCTTAGAGACAAATTGTAAAATATGAGCTTTGTTAACTTCAATTTCAGAAAGCAAGGCCAAGTTGTCTAATGCATGATTTAATGAAAATGTTCCCATTGCCTTTGGTAAGAAGATGATTTAGTTCTATGCTTGTACAAAGAATAAATAGTAGCAATGAGCAAAGGATTATAGGTGTATTGATTAGCAGGTCAGTCTAGTTTAACTGCTTGCAAACATTTAGACTGTGACTAAAGCGAAGATACTGTGTGTGAAAACACGGCCCTTTTGAAAGTGGTGGACAGTTTTTTAAATAATTTGTACTGGTACTTGTACTATGAAATATGATGTTTTGACATTATTGCCTGTAACAGTGAAGAAAAATGCTACAAAGACAATAGAATTACCACCATCATTATGGTCACAATGGTATTTTTAACGTTATTAAGTGCTGGCAGTCTGTCACATAAGCAAGTTTTATGTGAGGCCCGTCCCCTTTAGAACTTATTACAGAGCTTAACACAAAACTGGTTGATGCATCAGAAGGCGTTTCACAGTCAACCAACAAGTTAACCGTAGATGATGATTCAGGTGTTTTGTAAAATCTTTTTCTGGGAAGAGGTTGGCATTTGTAGAAGATTTCTCTAACAGGCTATTCCTAAGAAGATCACCATAGCTGATGCTTGTGGTATCTAGATCCTTTTGCCTCAGTCTGTGTTTCCATGGCCTTGTTTGTTACCTCTGCAGTTTAGGTTTTGTTTCTGTTCTATAAGTGGCTGGTGTAAGCCACATCACAATGGAATTTGAATTTCCTTCCATGTCCAAACTCTACTACATCGTTACAACTGATAATTTTTGAGTTCACAGTTTAATTTTAGAAAAGTAGCAACTGACCCAAAATGAACACAAAATTTTAGAAAAAAAATACAGAATTTCAGAGTTGTGCCTTTTTCTGAGGATCTCAAAATGTATGAAGAGAGTTTTACAATGTCCCTGTAAGAGACATGGAAATGTTGGTCCTCGTGGTATAGGCGAGAACGTGAGGCAAAAAGGGCTTGAGAATTTTGTAATGTTTCTCAGGAATCCTAAAGCGGATCTAGGAACAGAATCTAGCTGCCTGATTTTCAGAGCGATGCTTTAGTCCTGGAACCCATCCTTTCCTCTTTGGACATTTATTGCAGGTCTATCAGAATGGCTGTTTCCGTATAAAAAGGAATGTTACTTTTTCAGCCGTGGGGCTGGAACATCATAGAACAGCTAGACTAAAGTTTTTGTAAGCATGCCGTTTACAAGGGCGACAAAGTCGACTTTGTTCTACAACTTTTTGCAGAAGTGAAAAGTTCTGGCTGTGAAAGTAGATTTCTAAATGCCAGGTTGTGTTCAAGTCATGCAGAAGTTCAAGGCAATTTATTCAAAGCGGGAAAGGAAGAAGCAACCTCAAGATACTGTTTATGTTGTCAAAAGAATATCGTTAGCTCTGCTGTGTTATGAGAATATTTTCCTCTGCATTTCACTGCAAGAGCAAAATTTGACATACATTTGACGGGATTCCAATTGACAAAAACGAACGTGTTAGCAAGTCAATACCACTGAGAGACCAATGTGATATCTGATCTGACATCAAGATGGATTGTTCCAAGCCCCGAAAATGCAACTGGCAACTGAAAATAAATTTGTAATTGTATTATACATCTTTCAGAACATCATATGCAGTTGATTTCCCCTCTGCCATTGCCTAATTTCCACCCAAGAATAAGCATGACTTTTTCCCCCAAGATCACTAATAAACAATTTTTCAGAAAGGGAATATTATGCTAAAATATTAAGCATATTACGAAGCATGTTATCAGATGGGCAGTGTTCCGTGTTTTGAGTTATTTTCAAGACTTTTCAGACTCAGAAATATGCCATTACCCATAAGTCCAGCATGCCTGTAAGTCCATTACCGTTCCAAAAACCTCTTAATTTGTGAGTCAAGTAGACAAGGATGATTTTTACTGTTTCTCCGTTAGCTGAAAACAAGCAAATGTACTTGACTTGAAACTTTGGGCAAATTCCCCTTTAGCACATGGTCATAACTTTCTCAATTTGGTTATATCACAGACGCTTTTAGAGTGTGACTGTTAGGGAAGGATAAGAATTATAGAGAGACACAAGGACTTACATGTTTAGAGATGCTGAACAGGACTTCAATGACTCTAATTGAACTAGTTGCAACCAGATGCATTTCCTAGAGAAACCCAATGGTCTGGACGGAGTTTTCTGTTCCGTACAGGATTTTCTTGAAACTTCATTTGATTAGGTTTGATGGATTGCTCTGTTGCTTATCCAGTAACAGGAAGTCCCTGCATGCTGATACGGTGATGAATGGGTTTCATAATTTCCCTCTCCTTTTTCAAATTGCTTCTTATTTTGTTCTTTATTTTTTTTTTCCTTTTCCCCCCTATTTTGACCAGCTCTCCCACATGTGCTTATTTTTGTGATATTTTCTCTAGTTGCACCAGTGGTCTGCCAAACATCATCTACTATGTGGGCGGCAGGTCAAGGGAGGGGATTCTGCCCCTCTATTCTGCTCATGTGAGACCCCACATGAGGTGCTGCATCCAGCTCTAGGGCCTCCAGCATAAGAAGGAAATGGATCTGCTGGAGCACAGCAGGAGGAGAAGGACTAGGAGGAGGTGTCCATGGTCTTTGCAAGGGAATTCACCTGGAAACATATCTCCTACATATGTTTAGACCCCCTTCTGAAACAAAAAAATCCACTTTAGCATAATATGATAAATCAATATAATTTAAAAAGGTATAGCTTCACTTTTGAGCCAACTCATAAGGTATATATATACTATAGATATGCAGGATTTGCTTTATCAATGTTTCAGTTTGCTTCACAGCCAAAGGACCCATTAGACGCTTTAGAAATTGAAAGGGGCTCTTTTACAGAGCTTCTGGGTCCTGAACAAGAATCATGGTAATGATTATTGTATACAATAACCTGTGGTAGCTGTGATGCTTCTCTTTCAATGGGCGTTAAGCCAGAATTTGTTCAGGGACATGAGGTCACAAGGTATCAGTGTTTTATTTACTAAATTGCCCTTTAACACTTCTGCAACAAAAACAGTGGCCAGTGCCTGCATCTCAGGAGAGCACCACCTTTGTTTTTCACCAATACCGTACTCTACTCAGTTTGCAATAAAGGTTGGGAGTTCTAATATATTTTTATATCTCTTTGCAAGGCAACCTTAGCAGTCCCTTGCCCACTGCAGAGGTCTGTTTTGCAGCTGGGTGACAAATTTATTCGGGCAACTTAGCCTATGTCCTGGCTACATTTGTGGCTAGTTTCAGAGTGCTTTTTATCTGTTGCTGTAATTCTGCTGTGAGTATTAGCAGCATATCTTTGAGGTGCACGGTTTTATTGCATTAATGCTATAATTGCGTCTTCAGCTGGCACATCTTACTTTAACATACTGTTTTAATATAGCAAAACCTACGATGGTGGTCATAAGTGTGACTCTATTCAGACTTTTTACTACTAGCATACGTGTCATGCTCTCACCCTGTGAGACTGAGTTGTGCCAGTCTTGCCTCAGGGATATTTGTTTCCTTTTTGGTTTGATGTGAAGTAGTACAAAATTGCTATAATAGTAAAGGAAATGGCTATTTTTGTTCTGTTTCACTTGGTGATTTTTTTCCCAGTTACCATGACCTTTCAAACACAAAACTGATAAAAAAGTTTAAAAAAAAAAAAAGGTTGAAAGTGGTTAACCCTGCTTTTGTGCTTAGATTCCTGCCATCAGCATTGCCCAAAATACTTCTGCAACCCAAAACATAGTGGCTCTTATTTCAAGGCTGCGGTATTCAATGCGACAGTCATGTTTTATTGTTTAAATTTGCTGCAGTGTGGCATCAGCACTTACAGAAACAGTTAACCCTGACACCAGTGCACACAATAAGAGGAGTCAAAGAGAAAAGTAGCAGACTGATAAGTGGTAGGAATAGTTAATAGGGCTCTGCTGATGGTGACTGTATGGACTCATACTATTTTGTGTAGCAATGACTGAACTTATTTCTGCTTGTTCAAGTATTTGTCTAGAAATAGAGACTTCCATTATAACACTAGAAACTGGATTCTGTGAAGAGGTCTAGAAACAGACTGGATTGTCTGAGCCCTTTACTCACTTTAAATAATGCGGTACTGAAGTCAATAAAATTACACTTGCAGACTACTCCATATGTTTTTGCTCTGTGTCTCTGGGATTCATTGTATATTAAGGCTTAGTTTTCCAACAAAACCCATTACTCTCAGCTATGTTAGCTGCATATTTAGCTTGTATTCCCGGTATAAGAAGGATGGCTAAAAGACAACACTGTAATTAGTTATTAAAATCTGGATTTTTTTTTTTTATTTTTTATTACAGATTAATCTCAGAGATCTTGGGCAGCTATACAAAATCCGCATTGGCCATGACAACACTGGAAATGATCCCAGTTGGTACCTGGAGGAAGTCAGACTTGAAAGAGTAGTCCCTCTTTCTGATGAAGAGATTTGTCTCCCCATAGAGAGCTGGCTTTCCGAAGACAAGGATGAAGGCGATACGTGGAGAGAAGTGGCAATAAGGAACCCTGCAGAGGAGCTTTTGCCATGTACGTGCTCAGTATTTTACATCATGTGTTCACTAACCATATCCTGTGAATATGTGACAGTTTTTCATGTTTCCTCCTGGGCAGCCTGCCCAAAAGCCAGTGTAACCATGAAGCAATCCCTTCCAGATACTTTCTAGCTCCACAGAAGAGGGAAGTGATCATTTAACCCCATTCCTTTCCTTCTCCAAATCAGAATAATAGCTGTGGCCAGGGCATCTTACCCTATCAAACGTTTGATTTCTCAGAGTGCCTATACATCACTGGTAAATGCTGCTCTTTAGAGAAAGACATCAGGTAGGAAATCAGGGTATGTATTGTCGTGTGACATACAGTTCCTTTTAGCAAGTTTGAGATCATCCTTTCTTGTCCTGCATAAAACATACTTTACCAGAAGTCCATGATCTGATTCATCACACACATGTTTTTCAAATCAGGCTTGAGTCCCAGCCATTCACATAGAAATTTTTAGCTGCAGGGTGACACTTTGGAACTTCAAGGTTTATGATGGCTTTGGTGCACTTTGTTCTCTTCAGGTGAGGTGGGAAATAGTCCATCGTATAAGGTTCTTATTTAAAAAGTCCTGGGCCTTTATAGAGGCATAGGGATTCAGGATAATCACTATGTGTGATTTTTTTTTTTTTAATGGATTCTCTTTGCATTAATAGAACGACAGCGATGCAGCCGATGGCCAATAATGTCTGACGGTGGTAGGTCTCACATAGATAGGTGCTGCCATTTAGCAAATTGGATTCAAACTGATGCAGTGAATTTTGCAAGGTGTCTGGTATTCGACGTAAAAAAAGGTCATCATGCATTTAGTGACAATCAATTTCAGAAGAAAGTATCAAGGAAGTGAAAACCCTTAAGTCAAAAGAATATAATTCTCTGAAAAAAATATTAAGTCTGTGATGAGTGAATGTTTTATTACAGAGGCCAGAAGATGCTGAGAAACATGTATGAGCCAGCTCACATTTCCTCTTTGCTCTTTTTTTCTTTTAAATTTTTTTTGCAGCATAGTTACTGACTTCAATAAGAGATTTCAAGAAATGGGACTGGTCAGGATGAACCAAGTCCTGTGATCACTGACATGTACCTCAGTACCCTATGCTACTCACAGTGACATATGTGTAATTTACTGGTGCAATACAGAAATAGTGCAGAAGCCAGTTAAGTTGTATGAACAATCAATTCAGCATCAATAATTCAAATCTGCATTATGCAGTCTGAAAAACCCATTCATAGAAAAGTACTAATATTCTGGTCAGGGCACTCTATTTATATATTTGTATATGAAAAATCGAGTCAGTTCTGTCAAAGGCTGGGAATATATTTAGAATGGCACATTTATTTAGTCTTTAATCATTGTATTACTGCATATTTCCTTGTGTTTACAGGAACATTATCTTTATTAAAATATATGTTTCAAGTATGTGAGAAAAGATCTATTTCCAAAAGAACTTGGAAATTTCCCAAAAGTTTAAGTTTTACTAATTAGTTATTGATTTTAGGAGCATTTAAATTGAACATCAATACAAACTCAGCGAGGAGTCCAAAGGATTTCCTATTTATTTTCCCAAGAACAAGCAAATGAAAGACTATCCATTTTCATTTCCCGTTTAAAAGCTAATTGCTTACAAGTACTGAACAAACCACATCAAGTCACTTTCTCCAGCAGAAGAAACTACATGATGCTGATTACTTAAAGAAGATTTGCTATGATTTAGTAGCTTATATTCTGTACTTTCAATTTAATCTCTTATCTTCTGGCCATACTAGATTTGCTTAAGTATGAAAATCATGTGCTGGAAACTTTAAACAAAGCGAACAAATGTAAATTAAGCACAGAAATCATTGGTCTTTTAATTGCTTTTCTTAAACACTTACCTCATTGCTCAGCTTACCTCTTAGAAGAAAGGGTAATTATTCCTTATTCTTTTTCTCCCTTTCCCCAGCCGAAGTTTTCTGTGCAACCAATATGGATCCAAAGCCTTGGAACAGATTTTTGATTCTTCAGCTTTTTTTTTTTTTCTAGCATCTTGTCTTAAGATATGAATTTATTTTCTGGAACTGTTAGCTTTTCTTTGCCGTCCTCTCTGAACTTACTTCTTTTCCATTCGAATTTCTCACCTTGGTAACCCTTCTTAGTTTTTCTGACTGTCCCTCAGCCTCTTCAAAAAATTGCCACTAATCTGGATTCCTACTCCAAGTGTTGATTTCAGTTCTTTCTCAGTCTTTCCATCACACCAGTCTCAACTTCCTTTCCTAACTCGGGTTTCTTGTCCCTTCAATGCATGTCTGCCTTTGTCTTCCCTTTTCTTATTTTTTTCCACATTGCCAAGGCTTCTGGGTCAGTGCCTCCTTTTTCTCTTCCTATTACATCTTCTCTTTTGCTTTTCAAGCCCTGGAGATTTAGAAAACTTCACCTGATCTGTCTTTGAAGTTGTCCCTGAATTCAGCATGCTGTTGAACCGGGTAATCCCTGGAGGTTTGCTCCAACCTGTTTTGGTTCTTTTTTTCTGTGATTCTTCTATGCAGTCTTGTGCTTTTTTTTATTTCTTTTTTTTTGCTAGCAGTTTCAGACACTTTTAGTTTACCAAACTTTACAAGTATTGGAATTTTTACTTGTTGCTCTTCTGATTTGGTTTCATCCCCTAGTTACACTGTGATGCACAAAATTAAAGTTGTTCAACTATTTTCTAAGTGATAGGTATTGGAAATTAGTAATCATGCCCTGAGCTGGGTAAATCTGAAGTGTCACTCCATGAAAATAAGATAGAAGACTTTGAATGCTTTTGACTTAGCTTTACAACACAGGAGTATTAGAGGAATCAGACCAGATGTGGCAGCTCAGTGTAGCTCAGCAAGGCTGCCACAGCTGCATGGCCCCGGGTCCAACCAGCAGCAAGGCACGGCACGTTCCCAGTCAGCAGCCAGGGAGGGCACAGGTACCTACCACACACCAAGGCCAGCTGCACAGATCACCCAGGTGCACAGAGCTGTTGCACAAACTCAGCACCAGCAGCCTCTCCTTGCTCCGCTCTCTGACTGAGCAGGATGGATGTCCAACAGTGGGGCTGTGTATGTGTATAGATGGGTACAAGGTCCATATTTCCAACAACTAGACTCTGTCTAATCCATAGTTGCCCCTGCATCCCAGTCTCCCCAGCTGCTGGCAGCTGGACATAAAAGCCCCTGAGAACGCAGCCCTGCTCCAGCTGCTGGTACAGGCCATTTCCATCATGCCCACCCCAGCAGGTCTCGCCCCTAAAGACACCCATACCTCAGGGTGTCTCTGGCAGCTGAGCAGGACTTCCGTGGTCCCTCCAACACTCGGCTGCTCACGTGGTCTTGCACTCAGAGACATGGACCTCTGACCCCTGGTCCCACTCCACTCGCTGACAGTTTTATTTCCTGCAGTGTCTCCAGTTGCTGCCATGCAGGGCTCCAAGTCCAGTTGCTGGTACTTAGACTCCCTACCCACACATGCACACACAGAGAGAACAGATGTGATCTAACACCAGTTCCTCCCCACGTCACGCAGATCCATCTAATTCCCTGCCTTTAGTTCCTCTCCTAAATGTCTCATAAGTCCTCTGCAATCACAAAATGCTCTGCCCTGTATTTCATCTGACACCCTTAGGCATCAAACCTCATGAGTATGATAGATGCTCCAAATTGTCTCATTGCGGTGGGTTTCACGCCCAGACTGAGACTCCTGGGACAGTTCTGCCTTTGTCTGAGTCTCTGTGGGTTCCCACCTGCCCTTGTGCACCTGTGGTTGTGGAGATGGGCTGGCAGTTCCTGTGATGGGCCTGGGAGAAGCCAGAGCAGGGTGTTACCTGGCCTGCCCTCTGCCTGTATTCCTTTGTACGTGTGCAGACCTTTATCACACATCCTATCGTGGGTTGTCTTCAGATATGGCTGAACTTTTGTTCTAAAGGGGTACCTGAGGCAAGAGGTATTGAATTTTCTTACTGCTGTGTTTATGTGAACATAAATGTCAAATGAGGATATAAATGGGTAAACGTGTCTGGTTTTGGTCACATAAACGAAGGAATAACTGTACTGAAATGAGATAAAAGACAAATACTGAGACCGAGGCAGGAAAAATTCCCGCTCCAAAGATTTAGTATTCTTTTCCACTTGGAGAAGTGTGCAGGCAAATACAGGAATGTTAGAAGGTGGCCACTTACTGAAATAGTGCAAGAGATGACCAAAGCAAATAGTAATAACACAAGTATTATTGCTACAAAATTTTTATCCCTGTTTTATCACTCGGGAGGCATCAACTACATAGAAAAATAGTCAAGCTTCTCTTATTTATTGTAAAATTCATTACCAAGTGTGTTTTTTGAAAGCTGATAATTTTATTGCATGTCATGAAGAATACGTATTTTAGACTATTGCTCCGAATAGTACTAGTGGAGATTAGATAGCATTTAGTGGAGATTAGAGTGAGAACTGTAATTCTAACTGAAATGTCCTAACCTGATATTGTTTTTATATTTGTGTCTTCTAAATTAATATATGCACCACTTCTGAGGAAGACAGTCCCTCTTAACCAGTGTCAGCCATTAAGAATTTGATCTCTTTTAGCCTTAATGCTGCATTAACCTGTACCTCTACCCTTCTGCCATGGCAAAATGCCAAACACCCTTAGTGAAACCCAGGTAGTAAATACCAAGTGATAAAACCAGAGATACAACCTTCCTGTTTGACAAATTGAGCCAAAATGACCATTTCATTCAAGCAGGCATGTCAATGGTGTTATGATCTGGTTACTAAAGTTTTTAGAAATGCCTCTGCCCAAATAAAGGTGCAAATGAGAACATACACCAGTGACAATAGTACGGGTTTTATTTGATAGTAGATATGAGAGACAGAGAGAGAGAGAGAAAAAGAAAGAAAGAAATAAGGTGAGGGGACAGAAAGAGAGTGACAGAGACAGAATAAGGAAAATATCACCACTCTGTGCACCCCAACGATGCTCTGTTGATCCTCTCCAGCTGGTCTTCTTGGTGGTGAAGGTTCGCCCGAAAAGCACAGAATCTAATGGGTTAATATATGCTCAGGCTAGGTAGGAAGACCCAGGCACCTCCCTGGAGCGGGGGACTTTGCCATTGTCTCTTATAACAGACTCCAGGTTTGAATCATCATCTGCAGTCCTGTGGTGCAAGGCCTCAGAAATGGCTCTGGGGCACTTTGGGGGGTCTTTGATGGATTATGACACCCCCTCAGCTGCCTCTCACATGAATGTCCCGTGGATGTGGCCTGTGGGGCTAGGGGTTCCACAGCTGGGACAGTTTGTGTAAGGGAGGATGGGTGTACACTGCCTCTACGCAAAGGTTGCACCCGAAAGCTCCTCCCCCCACCTCAGTTTGGGGGGAGTCTCTGTAAACTTGGCTTCTGTGGGCTGTGGTCTCCCCCACCCCAAACTTAGCCAGAGAAGAATCTTTGTTGTTTTTGGCTTTCTTGTGGACGCATTCTTCTTTTTCAGCCTTGTTTGTTTTTTCCTAGGCCTGAGATGATAAAAGAATTGGTTTTCCCTTTAACTAATTTTAGTGGTTTAATTTACAGTCCAAAGTCCTAGTCAGGTATCTTCAGGGAGGCTTCTTTGGTTGTACCTTCTTTGTACAGTTTTTATTATAATGAGGAAAACTTTATATCAATGTTTGAGGATGTTTTATATCAACTGTTTCAGTCTCTGACATATGGAAAAAACTTGTTTGCTGGAGCAACACTGTGCAATACTGTTCTGCGGTCTTGGTATGCCAGCCTAAAGGGAGGACTGAATAGAAACAGTTGGGCAATTTCAGTGTTGTGTATCATTTAACATCTCTCTCACCATGTTTTGTGCTCTTTGGCCAGTTTGTCTGTTTACGCTGGCAGCCTGGTGGGAGTGGATTTGCTCAGTGAAGTGCTCAGTGCTAAAAGCCCACTTAGTTAAGTGTCCGATGTCCTCTTCATGGGAGTTTAGAGGGAAGTTGCTTCAGGTTTGTTCTCGTCTGTTCCCACAGACTGACTGCCAGTTTGTGTCAAGATTGTCAGCATCCTATTCCCGGAATGTATTATCTGGTGTAGTTTCATCCAAGAAGAACCTGGTTCTTTGCTCTAAAACCTTTCCATGCTGCACACCAGAAAGAAGGAAGGAGAGCCAACTGGGGGATTCCCTGGTGTTGTAGGCAAACCAGTGTCATTAGGCACAGACAGCTCTGGATCTTCAATTCATTAGCCCTTAGCTAGAATCCTCAAATAATGACTGTACTTTTCTTTTAGTAGAATTACTTTGAAAAGAGCTGACAATGGGACAGCAGTTTGTCCTAAGTCAGCAGAAAGAGACCCGTGTTTCTGCCATGAAAACTTTCATTTTCATATTCTCAACAATAAATTCATCTTTAATTCTATTAGGTTTGTTTTCTTCCAAAACACATCAAAATATTAATTTAGTCTTTAATGCAAAGCAACTGGAGGTGTTTGTTTACTATTTATATTTTCCAGAAGCAAGTGTCATAAGTCAATGAGTGCTGTACATTACTTCTTCAAAAGGAATTGATAATTATGTACTGTCCCTGCAAACTGGGACCAAACTATCTCTTGTCATTGGTGAAGGCTCAGGAATACATCAACTTTCTGTATTGGAAACCCTGATTCAGGTGCCCAGAATGGGAAACCTGTAAAAAAGGGCTCTCTAACTCAGATTCTATTGCCCTTAGTATGCCCTTAGGTTACCTCTTCTTCATAAGCAGGAGGACTTCCTTTCTCTCACTCTTTTGTCCAAGGTAGCTCATTTCTTATGTTATCAATAGATGCCAGAGGCTGGAGCTGGGATTTAAAAAACACCTGAAGCCTCATGATAGCATCTCAGGAGATAGCATTTTTATAGACTGAGCACCTAGAAATTTGGTACGGTACACTTGACTGCTCATATGACTCCTACAGTATTTTTTATATATTTGGTTCTGTCACTTTTTAGCACAGTTATTATACTGCTTTAAAATCTGCCTTTTAGAAACTCCTCACCTCTGTCTGAAAACACTTTACTTCCCCTTTTTCAACCGTTTCATCCATGCATCCATGTTGCAGATTTTTTTTGTTTGGTTTATAGAGCTTATCTAAGGTTACTCTGTGAGCAATTTGAAGATTTCAATCACTTATTTTCTGAAAGGTCATTTTCTTTTTTACTGAGTGCTAGCTGAGATTTTTTTCCCTGCTATTCTGTATTAATTAATCCTCTTATATCCTTTATCAGAGTTACTGTGTTTTCCAAGACATTTTGTCTATTACTTTGATGTGCTCCGCATTGGACAGATGCCTAGATGTGAGTCTCACAGGTCCCTCACAATGCTGAAACTGTTTCCTGACTTCTGTTGAGTGGCTGGCTTTATGAAAAAATTTTCAACTTACTTTGCCCTTTTTTGTTGTTGTTTTTATTGCTTTGTTTTTCCTATGAGTTTACCTCTCTCCGAGTTTTTTGTCACCCCATGTTTCAGCTGGTGCAGTTTCACTGAATCAGCATACAGTAAAATGAAATTACTTCTATGGAACAGGGGATCGGGCTATATAGTTCTAATTTTCAGAGTTTTGAGATGGCTTTTTTCTTCCTGCAGTGAAGGAGGTCTCCATTGCAGATGGGCCTGCAGCAGGGGCCTTAGAATAGGTTGGTTACTCAAAAGAAATGAAATCACAGCCACAGAGGCTGAACACATTTTCTAGGATCATTTTACACAACAAACTGTGTTTTGTGAACAATATACAGAAAACCACAAATGGAAAAAATTCACATATGGTGAGTCTTTTGGTCTCAGCAGTACATTCAAGGGGTAGGTTCGTTCTTCAGATCTGGTTGTATTGTCCCGTCAAACAATTGGGGCACCTCGTCTCACCTGTTACAAAGTGGCACCATCGCTCCTGTTCTTTATTTTAAGCAATCTGCAGCTCAGGAGCCATTAGCACCAGCACCTTTGGTAGCTGTTCTGCACTCTAGAGGAACTGCTTGATACAATTGGAAAAATTTGCATCCTCTCAGGCTGGTCTGTGCCTTGGTTTCCATTTGCACAGAAAAGGCTTAACGTCCACAATCTGTTCAGTGAATGTTTATTTGAATGTGCAGGCATTTCACCACAGTGGCCACATTCACCATGTTCCAATTAGACATGTGTGCTTGGGAGAATATTTTCCTTGCTTCGTTTTTTGTGTGATTCCCATGAAAAACATTGTAGCATATATTCAAGTTAAGGGATATAAACATTCCTTTTATTATTCTAATATAATAGCCTGTATTGTAGTAGCCTATATTTGTAGAACAATTTAGTGCACAAACTGGTCTTTTCTTTTAAGAAGGTTCCTGTATAAATAATGCAGATCGTGTAGCTTAAATAAATGTCAGACCTAACATTTTACAGATGATGAGGGATGTATAGATGCAAGAAACTATGGAAAATATTTTCCAGGTTTTTACATTTCAAGACGTGCATGCTGTCTACTTCAGACTGATTTATTTAGGCTGGTAGCAAAAGCAAGCTGTATTTAATGATTCGATCATTATCATCTCTCTGGTTACCACACAGATGTACAGTGCTACAAAACGAACTGTAATTTATTTATCTGTTAATATCTTTGTGTTGTGTTATAATTACCTCTTGCTCTCTCCTTGTGTATCCTTCCTCCATAATGAAAGGACTTGCTGGTTTTTTTTTTTTGTAAACATTTATTGTTAAACGGTTTTCTTAAAAAAAAAGCCTTGAATGTGCTTTAAAATTGTGCTTATAGTTACTTCAATTATTTTTATTTTTAATCGTGGAAATTACTTGTAGTTGTAATACAGACACCAGTCTTTGTATGTAAATAGCCATAACATAAAGAGTTACATAAACACCCTTTCCTTTCCCGCTATAGATGTTTTGCATTTTCAAAACTAAGAATGTAAGAAAGAATGTGAAAGCGTGGAGGAGATTTCATGTCAATATGTCACTTCTTTCACTACCTGCAGCATCTTGCTTCATGGGTAGTATAGCCTTGTTATTAAACTTTCTGGTCACAGATTATTATAATTTTTAGGGGTTTTTTTAGAAATGCAACCTCTCTCCTTCAACACTCCTAAAGATTTTGCCCCTTCATGATCAGTGTGGCTTTCTCCTTTGCTGCACATTTGCTGTCATCGTTTGCTGTCACCTTTTATCCTCTGCCCTTTGGCCAGCTATGATTATATTAGCAGTTATGATATAAAATGTAATTTGGATATATAGCTCAATTATGCTAGTTATCAGGTCAATTTATCTTTGCTGCTTGCTATTCATATCTACAATTTGTTTTAGCATGATTTTTTAATGCTAAAAACCTTGAAACTAATTTTTGTAAGGCTCTGCCAAACTTTTGAAGATGTGTGTGTGTTATCGAGATCAATTATATGTCAGAGGCAGTGTTGATACTTTAATGCATGGACGTGAGAGCTGCAATGAATGCTTGGAATTGCAGAAAATAATAAAATGAGTCAAGGAACACCACCCCTATTTAGAGTCCCAGCTGTAATAGCGATAAAGAGTTGGAGACACTGTGTTTTAGGATAATTTTGCACAGATTAAAAGAAATACCCTAATTTGGTTAAGCACAGAGTCTATCCATCAACATTTCTCCTATCTTTTAATACACATGGGGCTATTTTTTTCCCTCAAGTATTTCCAGTATTATTTTGCTACTTCTCCACTGGGAATCAGAAATAGCTGTTCTTCAGTGATGCTGGATGACATGATGTTTGAGTTCTATAAGCTGACCTGGGATCGGATGAATAAAAAATTTATGGAAGTGACAGATTCTAGTAGCTGCTTGGTAGTTTAAGGGCAGCAGTATTTTAACTAGTTTTTGTAGAGTGTTGTCCAGTTTCAAGCATTTTATTATCATATTCTGTTTTCATCTTCATTCCTTCTTAAAAGGAATCAATTGCGTTTGTTAGGACTTCTATTGCCTTTCTTCACTCCCAAGAACTGTTAAAATTACACATAAATGAAACAGTAATCGTCTCTGTGATCTACTACATAGCAGCAGAAATGGCCAGCTGTGATTAGAATAGAAACACTGCATGGAAAAATTGCCATTAAAGTGTAAACAGCAAATTTTTTTTTTTTAAGTCACTGTAAGAAAAACTGAAATGAAATATAATAGTATATGAACACTGTAAAGAATTTTTAAAAAGTTAAAGTGCACATCTGGATAGTTATAAAAATAGTATTAGTGTGGTATAGAACATGTTAATACAGTAATTCTAAATTATATTCCAGAATTCTTTGAAGATGGATATATTTTTTGTGTAAGACTTTGGTCTGGACTATAAGGAGAGTTACAACTATAAAAAGTTGTAAATACATTTTAAGTGAGAGTTGCTTTTGAAAGTGCTATCATTCACTAGTGACAGATGTTGAAAACTCCAAAAGCAAGATGACTGTTCATTTTTTATAGGTGTGGGAGCTGTTCATCTGCTTGCCCACCTTGGTATGTGAGGTGAAAATGTAAAACCCCTAGGATTTGTGATTGTTATTCCTCTTTTAAGACAAAATGAAGGTTAACAACCCAGATAACCGTTTTGCATAAATCTGGAGGCTGAAAGTGTTTGAGTACCAGTGAAAAGTAGCTTTTATTTCAGGTGATGACTAGATGTAGTTAGGTGGTCTCCAGATAAATTGCTAAGAAAGACGCTGTGAGTTAGGTCCCGAAACCATGAATAGACAATGGCAGGAAGAGAAGAAAACTGAGCACCAGGGAACACTTGCTTGATGAGCTGCTTTGCTGAGCAACGCAAAGCAATGCTCAGCTTAATGTGGCTTTTTTAAGCCTGGTGTTTTCATATTTTTGTGAAGATAATTAAAAGATTTGAACCTAGAAGTGACAAATTCATGGGTAGCTGCTGCTACTTGCAAACTTGAAAATCCGCACAGTCTTCTGGCAAAGTTTTGAAAAATTTTCTGGCAAAATTTTCTGGCAAAATTTTCTGGCAAAATTTTGAAAATTTGGACTCTTGTGCAAACTGCAAGGATAATTTCCAATGTTTTCTTCTTGTAGTGTTGGTGTATGAGGTCCATGTGTACACAGGTGCTAAAGTAGGTGCTGAAACAGATTCCAATGTTTTTATCAACCTCATTGGGACAAGAGGAGATACTGGCAAAAGGAAGCTCCATAGATCTAAGAATAACAATGCTAAATTTCGGCGTGGACAGGTGAAGTAAAAACAGTGCTGCTTCTGATCAATAAGACTAAATTACGACTAGAAAAGTGTTTCATCAACAAATGTAAATATCTTTTTATTTACAAAGTTTATTCAAGCATTTACCATTTTCTTTATTCAATATTTCTTACATAATTGCATCATAGGGATAATTTTTATCTGCTTGATCAACCATTTGCAAAGAGCTTTAGATATTGGAATTTGAGTATTCTTGGTTATTTGTATTGCACGTAGAGATAAAATGGTAACAATAGCATTTATGTTGTCCTGAACAGATCACTGTGAATTTTAAAAACAAGTTCCAAATCTGTATTCCTAAGTATGTTTTCCAATCTTGGTGAGGCAGACAGGGCTAGAAAATATAATACAGACACAACCAAATAATTGTTTGAAACTGCTCATTGTGTCATGCCAAAGGTATCAGTGCTGTCTCTGTGGAGTAATTTTCAGGTGTTAGTCACTGTAGAAAGTTTTAAAGGATCCTCACTGTCTGGCCAGGACCAATATAAAATGAGTATATTCATTTTGGAAAAAAAAAAGAAAAAAAAGAGAGAGAAAAAAAATCTTTTCTATACTGTTAGAGTCAAAGCAATAGCTGTGTTTAAGACCTTTATCATTTTCCTTGTATGGTTCCACAGATGGATATTTTCTCCATAAAGGCTGTCTCACTGGGAGTCTTGGAGAAAGTTCTGATTAGCCATGATGGAGCTGGTCCAGGTAGGATTTAACTTCCTAGAGACCAGTCTGTTTTCAAGCCCTTTTTAAACCCAATGCACTTTGTTTATATTGCATCCTTCATAGAAAATGTGACAGAAGGTCTTGCAGTGATAAAAAGTCTTCCTGCAGGTTGATCCTTGTGATGGGATGATGAAAAACTGTGGTAATGGACAGGAAAAAGGGCATGAATTTAATGTCATATACGGTCATTCCACTCTTTGTTTTCAAGATTATTTATAAGAAAACACAATTTATTTGCATGTAGAAAACTCTCAAAAGTGTGGCTCACACTGGTAAGACAATCTTTCATTAGACAAACAGTGAAAACTATCCAGGATGGAATTAAAGATATTCAGCAGCTGATTTGCTACCTGACAAAATCTGAGTAGCTCTAGCACAATGTCCTTGCTGCTTTGGGCAGTTGTAGAAGATTTGGTTATATATTTGATCTGTGCAAGTCAATGGGGAGCTGTTCCAGTGAGTGACATTGCATTCAGCTTGCAGGTTTTTCAGAACAAAAGAGAGAATTTGATGATGAGATGAATTTTGGGTACAGGCCCTTGAAGAAATGTGCATCTCTGAAATGATGTAAATGAAGAGAAAGCTAGCATTTAAAAGAACCAAAGATGTAAATATTGCAAATATGTTTGCAGATTAATATCTAGGAAGAAGGTAAGTGAAGAGAAGGATTTTTAAGGCAGTTCAGGGCTCTACTGATAACAGGTTAGGAAAGCCCTTTTACCCTGCTCTGTTCTGAAGTGGCCCCAAGCAACACCCATCTTGCTGACTGTACTGCCTAAGGCCCTGAGCAGGCTTGTGACTGTTAGAGAAATAGCCATAACAGTGCAGCCTTGGAATGGTTGTTTCCTGTACCTGTAGTTCCAGCGAGTTTGCTGCCTTCAGCAAGATGGATGATTGCACACCTGGGAGTTTCTCACTGTAGTAACCCAAGACATAACACAAAAGGCCACCTTCCCTCTATTCCCCACAGCACCACACCATGCTCTCTTCCCTCATCTCTCTGTAATAGGCAGCACGGATCAGCAGGATCAGCATTACAAATCTGTAACCCAATTTAGCTGTCTCAAGATGTTCTTTGACACTGGAGTTTCAGTCTGTGGGTTTGAAGGACTGTCTAAACAGGACAATGGATTGAATTTCGTCCATAACAAAATACATGCCTTGGTAATTCAGAAGGCTGTTTGTTGTACTCAGCTCAGACAGATCTCACAGGTCTTATTTGAACCATGTCCAAAACCAGCCCCACATAAATCCAGCCTGAGGTGGTTGAGGGGTTAAGAGCTGGAAAAGGATGGCGACTCAGGAGAGACTCAACCTTTTGAGGGTTGAGAGGGAGGAAGGCAGGTAAATGAGGAAAGTAAAGGACTTTTGTCCAAGAGAACAGGGTTTGCTCCATGCACTACCTGGGGATGCCCTTCCTGTGTGACAGAAAGTGCTGCCTTCTAGGGACTTCCAGACTCAGATGCAGCCAGGGAGGCAAAGCATAAGGATAAATATTGTTTGCTTCTGACCAAGACATCCCTCATGCTGTTTTGTGCTGATAGGTAATGGTATGAGTTGGCAAAACCTCGTAAGCAACATGGCAAATTGTGAGTGGTGCAGGCACAGTGAGAACAGGATATTTGAGAAGGGCGTCGGAGGACAACCAGACCAATCACTAGGATGGTCATTGCAAGAGATCTAAAAGATCAGCATGGGTGTGCCAGTGGTTACTGCAGTTAGGGAGAAGATTAATTCAGTTGCCCAGCAGAAGTGAGACTGCACAGCCCCATGCCTGCTGGTCTCACAGCAGCAAGGCTGAGTGTGGGTTCCCAGCAGACATGCACACAAACACATTTATAAAACACATATATGCGTGCACATGGCTGGCCATGCAGATCAGCACAGACAGGACCTCAGCATGTACACAAACAGCACAAGTGGCCCTGTTACCCTCTCCAGTTGATCAGAACAACAGTCCATCAATGTCAAATATAAAAAAATATGTACAGTCTGGATGTAAAAGGCCTCCAGTAGCTGGCCTTGGGCAGTCAGTCTATCTGGTTGCTGGCCCTGCATCCTTGGATCCTCAGTTTTGCCAGTTACTGGCACCAAGACATACAAAGCCCCTCCAAGGCTGCAGCCCCACTCCATTTGCACATGAGAGCATAAGTTTTAAAGATTTGTTAATTAATATTTTTAGACATGCAATAAGGGGTTCACTCACAGAGGACCAAAATTTCCAGCCTTCACACAAATCTTGATTATTGGCATAAACAGATTTGTCCCAACGTCTTTGTGCCTGATTACAGGGAATCAAAAGATGTAGGCCGGGATGTGAATGGTGTTGACAGTTCAGAGATGCATGCATGTATTTCTCTCCAAGGGAAAAAGCCCACCACTCTTAAAATTAAAACAGGCTAAGGCAGAGAAGAATTGCATCTCTTATGAAAGACAAAAAATAATAAAGCTTTCATTCTGTTAATATATCTTATTTATTTAGATGAGATCTGTCTTAATATGATCTGTGTTTCTGCTACAAAAAGATAATCTGGGCTTTTTTTCTTAAAATGTATTAAAAAAAAGAGTATGATTTCACATGATAAACTTTTGTCATTTCGACACAGGCAGTGGATGGTTTCTGGATAAGATTGTCATCAAGCATAAAGAAGGAGAGGATGCTCAGGAGGTTGTATTTCCTTGTAATAGGTATGTCATTCATGGAGAAAAAGAATTTGTTACCTGCCAGCAACATAATGAAAAAATTTTAGAGCAGATATGTGCACACAACCTAGATGTTTGAGCAATGCCCCAGAGTTTTTCAACATAGAAGTGATGCAAAACTGTACAATTGAAGACGAGGAAAAAAAATCCTGTATTGGCATGGGAGAGAGTCATAGACTAATGCAGAGAAGCCCCAAACGAAACGTTACGTAAAAGCAAAGGTGCATTGATCTTTTTTTTAAAATCTAAATTATACAGAGACCGTGTGAAATTAAATAAGCTTCCCATTCTCAATCTTTTAAGAAGTGCTGTGTACAAAGATCTGAAATTACATAGTTGCCATCATGAAAACATGGTGGGATGACTTGCACGGCTGCAGTGCTGCTATGGATGACAATAAACTTATCAGCAGGGAGAGGCAAGGAAGGAGAGGAAGGAGATGGGGTAGCCCTGTATGTTAAGGCATTTTTTGATTGTCTAGAGCTTGATGATGGTGATGATAGAGTTGGGTGTTTATGGGTAAAAATCAGGGAGAAGGCCAGCAAGGCTGGTGTTGTGGTGGAAGGGTCTAGGTCTGTTACAGGCCAGCCAGGTGGGAGGAAGAGGCAGATGAAATGTGCTATGAGCAGCTGGAAGAATTCACCAACCGCTGTTCTCATGAGAGACTGCAAATACAACAGAGCAGAGAAGGAGTTTAGGAGGTTCCTGGAGCTGATGGAAGAGAACCATCTGACACAGCTGGTGAGGTAGCCAAGCAGGGAAGATACCCACTGGATGAAGGAAAGGCTGAGCCACCTAATGCCTTCTTCCCCTCAGTCTTTAACAGTGATACCAGCCCCCTGAGCTAGAAGAAAGGGGTGGGAAGCAGAAGGAATCCTCCACAATCCAAGGGGAAATGGTCAGCAACCTGTTGCAGCACTTAGGCATTTAAAAGTAAATCTATTGGGCTGGATGTGATCCACACAAGGGCACAGAGGGAGATGCCCTTGGGTCACAACAGCCCCATGCAGTGCTGCAGACTTGGAGATGAGTGGCTGGAGAGCTGCCTGGTGGAAAAGGATCTGGGAGTGCTGGTCAACAACTGGCTGAACACCAACCAGCCTGTGCCCAGGTGGCCAAGAAGGCCAATGGCATCCTGGCCTGGATCAGAAATAGTGTGGCCAACAGGACCAAGGCAGTGACTGCCCCCCTGTGCTCAGCACTGGTGAGGCTGCACCTCGAGTCCTGTGTCCAGTTTTTGTCAAAATTTGCTTTCTACTTTTAGAAACTGCTAGTGATCTTTTGTTTCTTAGAATGGTATGAGGAGAAGGTCTCAAAAATTAATCAAGCTATTTATTGCAACAAGAGTTGAAGTACAGTGGAGTTTAGACTTCATGCATAAGAGATTTATTCATAGAGTTTTGTTGCATACAAGAAATGAAATGTGTTGTGGATCCTTGGGTTTAAACAAACACAACATCAACATGGAGTCAATAGAACAGAAGCTGATAGTAAGCACGTATTTATTTACTTTTAAATAGGTGAGGTTGTTGAAGATTGGGAAATATTATGTGAACAAGGAGGTTCAACTGAAGGAGTACTAATATACGTTTCCAGTGAAATGATATTGCAGAAAAGGTCCTTAAATTCATCAGTATAAAAGAAAAGTAAAGTAAGGACAGAAGTTCAGTTTGTTGCTGCAGATCTGCAAAAGTTTTAGAAACTTCCAGACCTGCAGGTTTTATATATAATTTTAAGTAAAATGAACATAACTAACCACTGCAGGTTATATAACTCCATTACATGTACAGCTGAGTCTCTGAACCAGTAAATAATTAGTATTTCTTATAATGTACTCCATATAGTACTATAGTACTTCGTAGAGCTACCACGAAAACTCTTCTTTGCCTGGAGCAGATTGAACCAAATTGTTCTGATATGAGTAAAGTCAACTGTGATGAAGGTATAAAAGAAAATTTGATCTTGGAAGTAGTTTCAAGATGTAATTTGATAAGAGGACTATAAAAAATACTATTGGAGACAAAAGGTAATGGTCAGATGATATATATACTATACTAATAGTTTTTATTAATCTTATTATTTTTGTTTTTGCACTGAAAGATGGTTAGATGAATATCAAGATGATGGGAAAACTGAGAGGGAGCTAACTGCCAGTAGTAAGTATCTTGTTAAAGATATATACTTAATGCCTAGTTATTACTGAAGAACCCTTCCAGATAAGGCCACAACTTAAGAAAAAGTGATAATAAAGCTAGCTCACAATTATTTTTCCTGTTCATATTTTAGAGGATGGCAGTTCAATGAAGGCATTCCTAAAAGGTAAGAGTTGTTTTCCAACCATTGTTTTCTACGTCACAGTTTTTGCTGTTTGAATTTAAATCAGTATTGTGAGAAATATGTGAGCAAGTGACCTCATTTGTATATGTGTTGTCTTGTATATCAGCTGCAAGAGAAAATGACAAATTGGCCGGCAATAGTCTACAGAAAGGACTAGACCTTTATAAGCAATTGAGAAAAACATAAACCATTTCTGGTTTTCTTCCTATTTCTATTCTTCTGTCCTGAAATCAACCAGGAATTCCTCTGAGAAGAGATTCAAGTGTTGTTTTGTTTACCCCAATGTCACTGTCATTTAATACTTGGGGACAGGTCCCCTAGCAAACATCAGCAAGTTGAAAAATGTGTTGTGAAGTGTCAGTGGAAACATTTTCAGGTCAGAATTCCAAAGTAGCCAGAAATAATGCAAGCTTAACCTCCAAATCCTCCAGTGAAGCTAAACGTAGTATATGCATTCAGTTGGCTAAATCTGCTTGAATTAATAAAAAGACATTAATAAAAAACTCTCCACTCAGCTTTCTGTTTTTATATCTACAAAGACAGTCTCATCCCTGTAATGCACTAGCTCCTGCCAAGTGTTTAAAATTTGAGATACCATCTCCATGTTTCATCCTAACCAGAAACGAGAAACAGACTGACACACGTATTTTTTATGAACATTTAACCGTAAATGGCTATTCTGTGCAACTGTGTCTGGGAATTTTATGGGAAAAACTAAACTAAAAAAAGGAGTGTTTACATTTATCTCTTAAAACAGTGACTTGCTTTCTGTGAGTCCTAGTCTCTCAATCGAATTCCAGTTTCAGTGAAAATTGAATCATTTGCATTTAATCAAACATTTTAGCCAACAGCTTTATTAGTCCACAAAATCATAACTTTGACAAGAGGAGACTGATAAACTCAGGTAAGTAAAGACTTTCTTACACAGGAAGTTGATTTTCACGAGTGACTTGGAATTGGAATCTGCATCCTTCTAAGTGCACAGTTCTGAGAGGCAACCACAATATCTGTTTCACCTTATGTTCAGAAAATAGACTACATTTTACTACCAATTCAAAATTTTTTCCAGCAGAGCTTCATTCTTCATTATGTTACAGTAAGCAGGCACAGATGCACAGGCTGCTCAGTGCCTGTGAGCATCAAGGGGGATCAAACTCAATATATTGATTATGAGGAGGAAGGAATGGCTTGTTCTCAACCAGCTTTTGAACCATCACACTGTCAAGATGTCCAGGAGGACCCAGAGACCGTTGAGATCAGAGCTTCTGAAAAAAGAAGTTATAAAAGAGATTATTTTTAGGACGTTCTCTGTCAGTAAGCTATCTGACAGCTTAGCTTCATCTGGTCTTCATCCATCTTTATTTTACCTATGGGCTCATTCCAGTGAGGAACTGAGATAGGTTAGAGATTGGACTTTCATGCCTTACGTGAAAAAGATGATGATCAGGACTGATTTTTCAGTTTAATTTGTGTTGTCACGTTAGTGATCTCATAGACCTTGCATGACTGGGCTTTTTAGGAGGGTAACAATCACGAGAGGTTTGAAAAAATATCCTGTAGTCAGCTCTGTGTGATTCTATCATGACACAGTACCAATGTCAAAGCTGGTAAAAGAACATTCCAGAGATGCAGAGTCCTAGGAGAAACAACAATTCCCTCAGATTCTTCCAGCACCTGTGGCAGCAAAGATTTTACGTGGTGGAATAGTGATAAGCAGTCCCCTTCAGAGTGGAGGTGAAAACTTTCCATGTAACATATGTTTCCTGAATAAGAGGCAAGTGGGAAATCTGACTTTAGGGAGCCAATGTTTTAGGCACTCATGTGGTCATATTCTGTATGAGCTGCACTCTTCAAATGGACTTCAGGGAAAGTCACAAAAAGCTGCTTGGCATAAATCAGTGTTCGCTGATTTTCAGGATAAGATCAATGTACTTAGGTCAGGTCTAAAGCACCGGTTAGAGAACAAAATACTTTATAAATCACACTGAAGGGCAGAAATCTCATTCACTTTGGATGAGGCTCGTAACCTGTTCAACCACCTAGTCAAAGAGGAAACTTGACTTGAAACTCATCATTGCTAGGTAGGTTACTTGAGGGCTCTTTGTCCTTTTTCAGCCAGGCTGGCATTATGCCAGTTTTAATGAAGCATAAATCCCAGATCCCTGTGACTGCTGCTGCTGGCTATGGATTCTGCCAAAATGCAGTCTGCCCACATCAGGTTTTCTCAGTAACCTTTGTACATTACAAAGAGGCTCTGGCAAATCAGGCATAGGAATAGATTTATTTGTATGCCTCTGATTCCTCCTTCTATGTTTGATGCAAGATAAATAGAGGAAGTGTTTTCCCTGGTTGGGAAGGCAGAGAGGTGCCCTCAGCTCTCAAATGAAGTTGATTTGAGGGATGTGAAGTTGATTTGAATGGGACTTTACGTCACTCTCTAAAAGTTTCCTGCATGGTAGGGATATTTTACTACTTTTTCCTTCTGTTTTCTCTATTTTTTTTTTTCTGCCTGATGAAGTGTCATAATAGTACATAGGAAAGAACTTTCTCTCAAGGCAAGGAGAAAAGATACTGTATGTTCCAATGATATCCTCACTGCAGTCAGCTAAAAGGAGCTGGATTCCTGTAATGTGATTCCTGTAGTGTGCCCTGAGGTTTTGAGGGTTTTTGTGGGTGGTAAATATAGTATTTATTTATAAATAACAGTAACCGAGTTTGGTTAATAGATATTTCTAGGTTGGCTCCTCTTGTGCTGTGCAAGGTTTTTGGTATTAAGGCATATAGAAAGTTCATATGAAAAGAGAAAATATTCAGTGAATTCTGCTGTGACTAATTTTGTTTTGGAATTATTCCTCCCTTGCAAGTACTTGATAATGGACTAAAAATAATCACAGAATTCCCAAATTTTAAATAGAATGGACCTGCTTCTAAAAAGCAACAACAGTGTGTTTCCATTGCCAGATGGAGGCGGAAATCCCTAAGAAAAGAATTAAGCAGACTGACTGCTCTGCCTGAAGGCAACACAAATTCCTACAATCTCCCGGAAATAAGCAACCTACTCCTACGTCTTGCAAAGCGTGAATGTCATTCTAGGTCTTAAGACCAAAAAACACCAGAGTGAAAAAAACCCCTCAAATAGTGTATTGTAAAAACAATTTTGGCAGTCCTTTAAAAATACATAAATTTCTCATATTAAAAAGAAAAAAAAAGGATCAGAAACTAAGCCTTCCTTTTTCAGCTTTCTGAATTATATTTTGAAATGTTGACTTCAGGTTTTGCCATGCTCAGATTTCTATGTACAGAAGTCATTGCGGATTTGATTTTCACAGTTTTACTGAAGGAGCTTCCAGGTTCCAGACTAGTGGTTAAAAAAATTCCTGGCAGGAAATTGTTACGACTGATCCCATTTAATTTCTGAAAGTCAAGAAATGATCTCTAATTCTAACATATCTCTGGATAAATCTCTGTAATGTGAATCAGATTCTTGGTTATATCATTATAGAAAAGAGAGAATTCTGAGACTTTTTTCCCCCCCAGAATTCTGTTTTTTCCCCTGCTATTCATTTTAGTGATTCCCACATTGATGTCTCAATGTAATGGCTATAGCTTTACACATAAGCTATAAAAGTACAATGACACACTAACACACTAATCACTCTGAAAGGAACTTAACACAGTTCAGTGATATCAGGGGAAAAGACTCTTTTTTAAAGGGGCCACACATATGAAATGCAGAAAATGACCTACTGAAGCCCAGCCATCTCATTTCCACAACTTGACTCCTGAAGATATAGAGAAATCACTGAACGCAATAAATACTTGGCATCAGTCTCCTGTCTCATGTAGCCATCCTCACCAAGTAGATGTCTAAGTGAATAGAATATTAGACAAAGGATTTTTTGATTCTTCTGGCATGAGCAGGTTAAATGAATTTGTTGAACTGAGAGAAAATGCAGTCAGTCTGTGTTAGCTCACTTACCAAACTGTAGAAGCATTAAAAGTAAATGTAGGAGAACAAAGAATCACAGACACTAAGAGGCCTTAAATCTGTAACCATTGATTTATTCCCTGGAAAACTCCCAACTGGCGTCTTAGCCTTCCTACTGAAATCATAATTAAAAACACAATTATGCATATTAATTAAAACAAATCACCTTGCCTAAAATACCTTCTCTGAACATGCTGCCTCTTTGAGGAGGGAACAGGCAGTTACACATCTGTGCTTTCTCTTGACTTAGGGCTTGCTCTCTCCTGGAGCAGAGGGATATTACAGAGAGAATAAAAAAGCTCCACTTGGGAAATACAGAACTGCAAAATCATCCTAATTTCCTCTCTGCTGTGTTCCTGGGACAGCCTTCAAAATGGGGCATGGTTGGACAGGATAAGAGATTTGGAGCTATGCTGGGAGTCTTTGTAAAAATTTGAAGCTCCTCATAAACGCTTGGAGTGCTCAGGAACAGCAAAAGCTCAAACAATGCTTGACTTCACCAAGTGTGACACCCTGAAGAGTACCACATGCCAACCTGGCACAAGGAGATAAAATTCAAAGCTGGCACATATATCAAAGAGCAAAAGTTCCTCATTAGGCAAAGTGTGGATCTTCCACACACTACATCTGACTCATTGCTGGAAATGACCTTAAAAAAAGAGTTCAGATGGAAGGATCCTTTCAGCTAGTGTGTTACTCAGAGGACTAGCTGTGAGATGAGTATTTGCATGCTGTTCTCTAGCTGAGCCCAGAAGAGTAAGGGAACAGTCAGATGTAATGCAGAAACAGGTTCTATAGCAAGGGGAAGAACAGGATTAGCTAAAAATCCAATACACAAAAAGAGTAAAATTATAAATCAAGGAAACCAGATCAGGTTTTCATCTAGTCTCCATCTTTAAGCAGGCAGAGGAAAACACAAGGGAGGAACAAAGCACACAGTTCTGAAAGAAAAAGTCACATCCAATTCATTTCTGAATTAAATTATTCTAAAATTCATTTTATCAACATATTGTATTGTAGGCTTACACACAATCACGAAATAGTTCTCTTTTATATCAATCCCACTGGCAAATTATTGTGTTACCACAGTATTGGCCACAGTCTAAACGAAAGCTTTTAATTTGCTTCCACTGTTAAGTTCCTTTTGCCGTGCAGGATCAAGTGTCTTTTCAACAAATAATTCCTTTGAATTCAGGGGATGATTTATCTTCAAGCACTTAAGTAGCTTCCTAACCTATACTGTCCATCTAAGGCACTGTATTTTTCCCACACCTGGAACAGCTTCCCAGTTGCATACTGGACTTCTAACACTGTTATGAGTACAGGTGACTTACCAAAAAACAGCCTCTAAAAGGCTGAAGCCATGAGCTGAGGTCAGTGCAAACATGTCTTCAAAATTTCCTGAATTTTGTCTTCAACCCTAATGAGTGATCTGATCTGACAAATGAGCAGACTGGATATGACAAATTGAGTTAGAAAAATCTGAGAAAAAAAAGATCATTGTTAAACTAGTTGTGTATTAACCAGCAGGTCTTACAAATGGATCACATAAAAGTCTTTCAAAATGTTAATTTTCTTTTCATGTTACATAAGAACATTCTAAGAACTGAAATTTATTAAAATAATTACTGTGATTAAAGTCACTATTTTGTTACAAAGAAAGCAAAAAACAGCCCTAGGCAAAGTGTCTTTTTTCTGCTTCCTTGGTGTTAATTTCTGTTTTCATACCCACTTCAACAGTTGTCTTGTGTTTATCAAGCCCAAGATATACTTATCTTCAAGAGATTTTAAAATTATTAATTATTAATTTATATTAAATGGGGTGTAAACTCATGGTAATCCATAATTCTTTGTTGTGATAGCAACAAAGTCATCCATTGCTCTCTACCATTGATACTAAAACTGTTTTATTGATGCACTGATGCTAAAAATGCTTTTTCCTGTTTTAGCACAACGGTGGAGAGTGCAGGTTAAAACAGATGGAGATTCCCCGGAGCCACAGGAGTGTAAAAGGACCCTTGTGATTTATGGCTCAAAGGGCAAAAGTGATGAGCTTCTGCTTTCTCCACAAACCCCAGGATATGTGTGCTTTCTCCCCAGAGCAACTGATGAATTCATTGTAAGTCAGATACACAGAGCTTCTCATGACACCGCCCTCTAGGATATATATAGATAGATAGAGATAGATATAGATATATGGATATATATATGTGTGTGTGTTTGTGTGTGTTTGTGTGTATACATAACTAGCATTATATATAAACAGTTGATTTGTCTGGTAAAAAATGATGTGATTATTTACAAAGATGGAATGACATAAGCACAGGTCTTGGGTCATCTCCTGCCACTACTCCTGTTCTACTATAGCCAGCTCCACGGACTCTTCTGTGAAATTCATTGCATTCACCAGCTCATCTTGCGTTTTTTTCTAATTCCCTAAAGATTCCTGAGTTGAAGTTCATGCAAAAGGCAATATACAATTATTTGTGAATGCAGAAGATGAAGGATAGGGCAGCATTCCCAGGGGACAGAAGTGGGCTTTTCTTTCCTTCATTTCCATCTCTGTAAAGTAGCATCCACTCTCCCCAGGATAGCTCTGCCTCTCAGGCCAGCAGGCAGAGGATTTTTCTGGATAATCACAAATCACTGGAGAATGCATTCATGCATATCAAAGTGTGGTGAACTCTGAGGCAATAGCTTATCTATGGCCAGTATTGAGATCAACCCTAGCACAGCCCTGACCGCCCCTACACCTGATGCACACGCTGCTGCTTTGAGAGGATTCGTCTGAGGCATCTTTTAAACCTTCAAATTCTGTCCTGGCTTTCTAGGCTAAGTCATTGCAAATTCTGTTGATTGGCATGAAATACAGCTTCTAGCCAGCAAGATGAGAGAAATAGCTTGCAATTCAAGGCAGTTTCAAGCAGCTCAGAAAGACTTTTCAATGGCTGCAATAAACATTCTGGAAACAATGGCAAAACTACGTTTAGAGAATTATGTCAAAGCTTCATTGTAATGACCTGATCCAGGCTGAATTTTTAGTTTAAATAACAAGCTAAAGCAATTTAGGAACTTTATGGGGAGTAAATTAAAAGATAAATGGCATTTCTTAAAGACAAGGAAGCAGCTGCTTATCAGAAAACACACAGGAAACACACTGAGCAACAAAATGAGCTTCCTATCCTATGCCATGAACATAAACTGAAGAGGTCAGTAGAGGCAGAATCTATCTGTGGAGAAACAACACCAGCTGACTGAATTTTGGCAAGCATCATTGCATGAAGCAGACCTTTGCTACATCCAACGTGTTGGTAATTTCCCAAATGGCACGTATTCCTCGTTAAAGCTGCCTAATTTCAATGATTGGGTATAACACTAGGGGAAATTAGCATTTCTGAGTGTCAGTCGTGGTTGTCCCTCATGCTCTACCATCTTTGGTACACAGCACATTTTCCACTGTCCCCTTCCACCCCAGCAGCTTTCTGAACGCTTGATCATACTTTGGATAGACTTTGGGTTATGCCTGTATTTTCCCCATAGCTATTTGTGTCCTTGTTTTTATTGCTTTGTATGAAGAAGTTTGTGCTATTTGAGCATTATTTACTGTGCATGACATTTTATCTCTTTGCCACATTGCTTACAGTGCAGCTTACAGAGCAGCAGATCTGGTATAAAGGGGCATTTGGGGATTCACAGGTATCTCCATAAACACCCTCATACCTCTTTAGGTGCTGGAGCTAATGAACCCAGTTTCCTTTTGCTTTCCCTTTCTTTGTTCTTACTAAGACTATGCAGAAGAATGCAGAAGCTTTGCTTATGTTCTCTCACTGTAGCAGCAGGCTGGAGGCACGAACGTGATATCAGAAGGAGGACAAGCTGTGAATTCAGCTTTCCAACAAGCAGGAATAAATGAACTTTTAACCTCCCCCCAAGATCCTGGTCCTAGACAAGCATCCTTAATAATATAGTGCAGTTAAAAAGAACAACAGGTTATGTGCTATAAGCAGCTTACATAATTTTGAAAGAGTAAGCTTAATTTTGATCTCAGAGATACATTTATTGCACACTGAGGACAGAAAGGCATGTAAATTCCTGATTCTCCAGGTGTTCTCACACAAGCATATGCACAGATGTGTATCATATTCAGAACGATTATTCGATCCAAAATACGTCCAACCAAATCCTATGAAAGAACAGGTGTAGTTCAATTGCACAGAGCAAGCATAAAGAATAAATTAAAAGAGAGAAAATAGCAGCGTGCTCTTAGGTACAGTTGGGTTTCAGTGGTCTCAGAAATGTGTAGTATGGTAGTTGAGCTGCTTGAATAAGAATGAATTTAAATAGAACACCTTAGGTTTAAAAAATAAATTGAAAAATAGGTGAATGTGTCAATGTTATGAAATCTGACAGGAGTTGTAGCGTTTAAGGCAGCATGGTAAGAAACCAGTGAAGAGGTGGAAATTCTTTTTCTTGGTAGTCTGGTGATGGTTGGAATCAATTATTGATCTCATATGGAATGAAGAGATTTGTAAAGTACATAGATCTTTCTCACAGTCATCTTTGTTTCTTGGTTGCTAGCAGAGCAAGCTTTTCAGAGGATGCCTTTGGAAAGTCCTATTGTATTGTGCACATTCTACTCTCCAGAGAATCATAAAATACATGGGACAGTGTGTGAGATCAGGATCCCCAAAACTATTGTCCAAAACACTAGCACAGGTAGTACAAAATGAGCAATAGTGCTCTTCAAGTAGGACTGCTGGTAAATACACAATAAATACTGAATGTGTTTTGTGTTAAGGGCCACGAAGGTGACAGAAAGTTTCAAATTACATGATACAATAATCCATGTGTTTTCCACACTATGAGATGATGCTCCAAACGACATGCAGAAGGATTTCTGGAGTATATGACAGATGGCTGTCCAACTGAATTTTAGGATGCTTTGACCAAACCCTACAAACTAGGATGATTTATGGGGTGGGTGTGATTTGTTTGGGTTTTTTTTTTTTTGTTTTAGCAGGGAAAAGAATGAAAAGTGATTAAATTTTAATATGCACCCAAACAGTAAAATTTACAAAGCTTTAATTACCTTAGGCATGACGTCTTTGAGAAGCCCAGTGTGAATCAAAAAGGAAAATATTTAAAATGTTATGAAATTCTCTAATCATCTTTATCAGTTACCTGTCCCTGAGGTCTTCAGATGCCCAGTGGCTCCTCCTGTTTTTAAGAGCCATGCTCCTTCAGCCACATAATGGAAAACATATTGTGTTGTTTAGTATATGACAAATCACACCAACTCAGCTAAGATTTCAAGTTCTGAATGTTACATAAAACTGTTCAGAAGAAATAAATGCAAAAAAATTAATTAGGAAATTATAATAATGAATGAGGTAAAGTATCCTCTTGCAAACATTCAATAAATTTAAAATCAGGATATTCACTGCATATCTCTTTTGTGATGGATTATATGTCTGTCTCTGCTTCGAAGTTCATGTTGCATCAATTAATAGACGTCGATGGATGGAAAAGAGAATTTTGGGATCAAAGATAGGATATGATATTCCAAAGGAAAACTGCTTGTATTAAATTGCTCAGAAAAGGATTACAAGAATGATGTAATGGCAGCACTGGGTACAATGATGGATCTGAACAAAAAGGCTAAGGCTGGCAAGAACTGTGAGGGAAAAAACAAATACATGAAAAAGGGCATCTAATACACTCAGTTGAAAATAGTAGGTGTTTAATTCCACGGATCATAAACAGTATGATTATTAGTACTTGCTGGTTCAAAGGCAGTCAGGGAATTAATTGAATTTGTGATTCTAGAAACAAAATGGACAACTGTGGCTTCTAAATAGTCTGTCCTGTATTCTGGAATTATTTTCCTGTAAATCTCCTCTGTGCATTTCCTACAAGGATTACAGCACATGTATTTATGACAACTTAGAATCCTAGAGAATTGCAAATTTGGGTAGCAGAAGACAAAGTAAAATGTGAGTTACAGCTTGCCCTGTCACATAAAAATAACCAAGTTCTGTATTTTTGCAACTCCCAAACAGAGAGCTTTACGGAATCAGTTGTTCACAGCATTTAGAGTAGCTGTGTGATACAGCCATGGGGTCCATGTGTGAGAAAGAAAATCTGCGGGCAATAATTTTAAAAGTCAGTAGTCTGGTTCTGAAAGAGAAGAAGCAATGATTTTGTTGCCTGTGAAAGAGCCGTAGTTTAGATGGGTGAAGAACCTGTGCACTCTCCTCTCAGTGAACCCAAATAATTCCCCTTAAGTTTAATCAGGTGGAATGCATATTTTGCGAGGAATTAATCCACTTAGTCCACCACAGCTAATGACACATAGCTAATGATATCCTTTGCAACATACCCAGCATGAATGAAAAATCTTGATGTGAAATTCTGCCCGCGTATTTCCCTTTCCACAGTGCAGGAGTGGAGACCAAGTCAGGGAGAGCTTTGAGCTCTGTAAGCACCATGGCACAGAGACAGGCAGGGCAGGCTAGGCTCAGAGAGAGGGCAGGTCTGGTGCCCTCTTCTTTGGTGTGAAACTACTGCTGTGTGGCTTTTATGAGTACTGTGGAGTCACAGTTCAGGAGCTGAGTGGTTCTGTGCACCCCAGGGCTGTTACGTAGGCAATGGAAAGGAGTTCTTCCCTGGTCCTTAAACAACGCCCCGAACCTTGAAATTGTGTAGGAGTGGCGTGGCAACCACTTAAAATACCTTAAGAAATTCAGACTGGAAGAAGTCTTTTAATCCATCAGGTGCAATTCCTTCCTACCAAAGGCCTCTCTTCATGAGTTCTGCATCATAAAGTGTTCATAAAGTTCCTGTAAAATGGTTTGGGCAGGTTGCTTTATTTTCAATTAATTAGTCCTCTTCATACTTTGGTATTTTACTGTTTCTTATTTGCATAACAGTTATTGATAATGGTGGTCAACTCTCCCAAAATTACAGAAGCGCTTTTTTTTTAATATAATACCTCTCTAATAAGAATAAGGTAGCTGATACTTCCCTACATGCACGTGTTCATTGTGCAAATGCACATGAACTAGCTTTAAGCAGTGAAGGTCTGTCACGTTCAGAGCTCTACTGAGAAGCAAAATAAATGAATCTGTTAGGAGGACTGTGCTCTGTCTTAGGAGCCAATCTGCTGGTGGTGCTGCCAGAGCTAGGGCATGATTTCGTAAGGCTAATTTCAGTTTCTTATTGTGATGCTATAGGGTACACAAAGGATTTATTCCCTGGAAAGTCACCAAATCTTGTGTTGTGACTGGTGTTGGGAAAAAAACCTGCAACAATATGGGAGAAGAACAAAGCCACTGGCAACATTTTCTGTA
>VZTA01001621.1:125192-149385 GCA_013398855.1 Mohoua ochrocephala | reverse complement strand
AGAAGTGGGTCTTGGTACAGAGGGCAAAAAATCTTCAGGGGCTTTTGAAATAAGGTGTTTGGAATTAGACTAGTGTGGGGTTTTTTGGATAGTGGTGGAAATCATAAATTATACGAGAAAAAGCCAATTTAAGGAAGGCTGATGCTATCACAAACTGTTTTCATTGTAGAAATGAGTGCTTTTATAGCTGCATTAGATTTTGTATTATTTAATTTAGTTTAAAGCAATATTTCTCCTTATATATTGAATACCATTTGGTTTAGGGGGAAAAAGAAGTCAATTTTGGTTGATCTGGAAGTGATTTCTTCAGTTATTTTAATGTTTTAAGTCAATCCCAGGCCTATCCCCTGTCCCGGTGATAGCTTCGGACTGAACATGCCATAGTTTAATTAGCATTGTTTAATTTAACTCTAGCAGTGACTAAAGAACTGGAGCCAAGACCAAGCTTCCTTTTTACCCCAAAATACAGGTAAACTCAAATTTATTACACACAGGAGTAATTTAGAGGTGCAGATAAGGAATTTTTGTTCTTGGCAATAAGTTTGAAAACATTCTTGCGTTTTTCCCCCCCGAATCATTAAGCTGCATGCAACACCTAAACAATATCAATTTTACTTTATACGGCTTTGATAGGTTACTTTTCTAGCTGTTGCTGTCCTTTCTGTTGTTCTTTTTCAAAATAATTGAAAATTAGTCAATTTTCTTCCTTTCCAGGATGGATGTGCAAAATAAAAATGTTATTATTGTTGTATTTGGAAGGTGAAAGAGTGCAGAAATGGGAATGTAATCTAGAAGCAGCATGGTAGATTAGGGGAGTTTTCTGTCAGCTAGCAGTCCTCCTGTCTACTGCCACTGAAGTGTAAGTAGAAATTTCTGCCATGAGTTTGAGTGAGACAAGCGCAGAAAATGTGGTTTTGAACCCAGCTGTGAAGTTGAGCACTGACAAAAGCACTTTCCTGAATGTGCTCACATTCTCAAATTTGGGATCTGATGTAAGCTTACTGTGGTTGTGAAAGGATTTTAAATTCAGGATGACCTTGTGTCATGTTTTTAAATTGAGTTAAATAATGAAATTATGAAAACGTGTTTTACAAAATCATATAAAAATAGCAGCATCTTGGACTGTAGAATATGATTGCATGTGCATCATGTAGTCCTGCAATCCTAGTTCTGATTAGTCAGGCCACAGAGTTTGATGGAAAGAGGGTGCTGCTGAGTGTGTGGAGACAGCCAAACTTCAAGAATTTGTTCTCTCCTCTTTGTCCTGAAGCATGAATTTCTCTGACTTAAATTCCCTTTTTTCTTTTTAGTAGGTTTTGTATGTAAATGATAAGAGAAGTCTTGGCTTCTTTTTGTTGGTTTTAATGAGAGCTTTGTTTTATTTTTGGTTCATTGTCATAATTTGGTAATTTTATGTGCATTACACCCAGCAGGAAGCATGACCTTCCATCCGAGCCAGGACCCTTCTCCTGCCCTGTTTTCCCTGCAGTGGGAGTGGACCAGCCCTTGGGGCAGCGAAACTTCATTGTGACGATTCTGAGACGTCTTGATCGAGCTCTGTCAAAAGTTGTGTGATACAGAGATAAAAGGGAATTGAAAATGTTTACAGTGGTGTAGCTTTTCAGCTCTGTCAATCAGTAAGCAGATTGGAGAGAAATTGGAGGGGTATTTTTGGATCTGCCTGTATAGTAGAGTCATTTAGAAGTCACAATTACATTTCAGGAAGAAGGTAGGAGGTTGATAAGATCTTGGCCGGATTCAGATAATACTAGAGGAGAAAATCAACTTGCAATTGTTATGGTCTACTATAAATTAGAGGATGAATGATCCTAATAACCATACAGCCAAGTATTTCCCTAGTGCAAACAACTTCTTAAACAATTACTGACTTGTGAAGAGTCAGTGTTATTTTAAAATTGGTTTTGGAGGGACTACGGACGTCAGAGAGAGTTAGTCATCACTATTCTCATGATCCAAAATGAACAGAAAATAATCTTTAAGGTTTTCTTAACCTGAAGTGCAACATAAGTTTAGGGAAACTGGATAGTGACTGAAGAGCTCAAGCATTTGGATGTGGTGACATTTTCTAGTAAAAAATGCAACAATCTTTCTAGAACTCCCATCTCAAGCATGGGTGGCTTTTAGAGGTGAACTCCAGACCTAACTTACTGACTAACAACTCCCACAAACAACATTAGGAATAAACAGAGTTTGCAAGGAATGAGTAAAAGGGGAATAATCTTCGAGGTCAGAAGTGCTCAGATGAAATAGAATTTGCCAGAAGTCAAGCTGAGTTAAACTCTGCCAAGGAAATTGAAACAAGGAATAAAAATGTGTTTATCCATATGAATATAAAATAATAAAAAGCATGGCTCACAATAGGGATGAAGCAGGAATTAAATATCTGGGTATGCCCCAAATTTTAGACAGGACTGTGCACTTCAGTTCTGAATCAGGGCAGTACTATTTAAAACAGAGACAAAGGCTAAAGCACCTCCTGGGAAAGAGGCTGGAAAAACTACTGTATGTGAAGAAGAAGCGAGACCCAAGGAATTTAAATGTTAAAGTTTTAAAGACTGTATGATCTCCCTCCTAAACCTGAGCATGAGACCCTAAATTGAAGAATGAAAATATTAGCTCGAATCCAGAAAAAAGGGGGAAATGTTCTTGCATGTGAACTCCTGTGATACGAACTCCTGTGAACTCTGTTTTTTTCAAATTTTGGAGTATGTTCACAAGAGAAGAATAAATAAGTATCTTGAGGCTACTGGAAAAAAAGAGATTAAATGAAAATGTGTGTTTTAAAATGGGGTTGTGCTAAGCAACCTAGATAATCCTTTGGTAAGGTCAATTCAGATTAAGTCCCGAGAAGGACTCTGTGGTAACTCAAAGAAAGATGCTAATGTACACAAGTGAGAAAGAAGCAGCATATCTCATATATCTTAAAATAGATTTTCTTTCAGTCTGCAACAGGAAATCATTGCTTTGGATTTGGATTTGAGGAGAAGGAGGACTTTTTGGGTTAAATGAGGATGCCCTCTAGAAACTGTGTATCCATGGTGGACCATAGATAGTTTTCTGGGTTTCAGGCTTCTAATGAACTGAGTGAGCCTTAAGACCCATCTAATTTCTAAGTGGAATATGATCCTTTTGTGAACCAGGATATATCCTGTGATGACGGGAAGTAGAATAACCCAACTGATGCCTCTAAACCCACATTACTCAAATGACTTGCTCAATGCCTCCAGAAAACCTGTGTATAAATGGTAAAAGTCAGATGGTTTGTAGAGGTTTTTTGTCCGTGTGTTGAGTAGTTTGGGGAGGATTATTTGGTTTATTTTACATTAGGCCAAATTAACAGTTGCTGGCTTGAAACTGTCTGGTGGTTTGGTTAAGGAGACGGACAGTGTTGGATGATTTTGGAGCGTTACTGTGGTCATCAGAACTGTTTTCAGGAGTTCAACAGTCAGAAGAAATGTAAGTCATCTTAGAGGAAAATAAAAGAGTAAGAAGAATAAAATACACATTTTGGGCCTCCCTGTTCTCATCTCTAATACTCCTGTATGTTAAGCAACCAAGTTTTATCATGCTTTCATACAGGAAGGGTACAAAAAGCCAGTAAACTATTAGGTATGCGTTTTTATTATTATGGCTGACCTGTAGGTGAGAGGAATTCCAATAAAATCACTGCAGTTTTTTAAAAGCAGTGCAGCTGTTCCCATGCACTCCACTTCTATTGCCTTGTTTGAAGGCGCTCACACTACAGTGAGTCGTGTCCTGAATCTACCGCACCAGATGATGTCTGAAGAAGCATTAAGAAGTGAGCCTTGGACTGTATTAGACAGCAGGGCAGGTGATGGAATAAGCTTGACTTCTCATTGCAGTGTCTTGGCACCAGCTTTTTGCCATGAATTTCTCTCTGTTAGTACCAGAAATTTGTCCACTGAGGTAGACACTATTTCTTTAAGATGCATACGTAATTTATTTTTGTTTCGTATTTTCCCTTCTCATTCTACCTTATTTTAAATAGGTTCTTGTCAGCAAGAGATTTGCTCCTCTAGTTGAGTGTTGAGCATGGATTTTATTTTCTTTTACTCTGAATTTCATCCTCACACATGGAAGAGTGTGTACTTATGACAGGAGCTTATTATGACAGAAAATAATGCTGCCTTTAGAGCACAGTAATTGGTAGCTCTTAGGCCTCTTTTATCAGATTTCATAGCTAGCCTGACTTCCTGTGGATGCTCCCGTGTCTGTAATGGATTTGAATCCAGAGTCTGCATCCCCAGGAATTTGGGCAGCCTCAAGCAGAAATCTAGATTGGTGTTAATTCTTTGCAGATCAGCACTGTACTTTCATGTCGTAGTGAGCCTCAGAGACAATCTCCATAAGAATCCTGCAGTCTTGTATTTTTCTTTCCTTCTCTTGAAATCATCGATGTTCCTTTCTCCTTGTTAGTTGTATGATTTAACAGGTCTGTTTCTTGGTCGCCTGGTGCAGTGATCTGTGCTCCAGCTGCTTTGTTCCCTTCATGAGCACAGAACTACCCTTGCTAAGTGGCTGAACAAGAAACTAGGAGGGTGTGACACATAGACACTGGCTATGAACTGCTTTTTTTACAAAGGAGTTAGGAGTTAAAGGAGAACTAGGTAGCAAAGTCTTGACTGTTCACCAGTTGTATTTCTGATTGTTCTGAGAAATCATTTGGTGCTGCAGTGATACAGGCCCTACCATCTTCAAGCACATCTAGACAAATGTCTGTGTCGTTTGTATGGATGTGGTCCTCCACTCAGACTGAGACCTTTATGGGCGAAGAGTGAATGTTGGATTTGGAAGTCATTCCTGAAGACAGGAATATGGAGCTGCTGTTATCATGGAATCACTGAGGTTTGCACAGGCATTTAAGATCATCAAATCCACCTGTAGGAATAATCCTGGTTCTTAGTGCCTCTGGGGTGCCTTATCATCTATCCATCATCTGACTGGAAGGTGCTTCTCCTAATTTCCCTGGTTTTTGCAGCACTGGTCACCAACAGAGGCACAATTGACAAGGAAGGTTTTCAAATCATTGGCAATGGGTAGGTGGAAGAAGAATGTCCCCTCCTCCTGCTGTCTCCATTGCCTGAAACGTATGCAAGCTGGAGTTGCAATCACAGGGACTGAATTTTCAGCAAGAAAACTGCTCATTTGCAAGCTCTCACAAAGCTTGGATTAAATTTTTCGTGATCATGGCTTTTGTCACTACTGTTTATATTCGAGTGACAGTTAATGTGAGTTGGGCTTACTCATAAAATAAATAAATAGCATTCAGCAGGCTGCTCAGGGCTGGGAGGGGGAAGAGAATGTATGTTTGGAGCAGGAGGCAGGAACAAGATGCTGATTCATTTGCCTTTACATGCCAAGGGCAGCACCTACCTGACAATAAGCAAGAGGTTGTCCATCAAATATTTATGATGCAGACATTTCAAAGGGCTTTTAAAGGCCCACCCCAAACATCACTGATCAGACAGAGGACAAAAGTTTTTGGAGGGCTTTCTTTTTTCTTTCTAATGATGTGTGTGTGAGGGTTTATCCTGCTATTTCAGTTGTAGCTCACTGACATTGTGTTGAGAGTGAGATGCCACATACACTTTAATTTGAGTGGGCTTTTTTATCAACACAGAAGAATAGATTGTGCCCTCGTAGAAAGCACCCCTTTTTTCAGTTCAAGGATATTTAGCTGGTCATATTTTGCTCACTGCTTTGATTTGTGCAACTTCCGTGGATCTGGTTTATTGCATCTGTCTTAGCTAAAGAAGTGTTTTCTGGGGAATAAATAGTTCCATTACAAAGATGTATTCTAGTGAGCAGCTGTTTCACTGTAATGGAGGCCTTAATTGAAAGGATTATTGCAGCAAAACGTTTCCTAGTTGTTTGTCTTGGATGATGAGCCTTGGAGAAGGATACAATATAGTAGCAAATTCTAAAGAAGAATGATATCTGGTTTGCTTTCTGCTAGATTTTCAGGGTAGCTAAGCCTGAAGATCAGTTCACTCCCCTGGGACCAAATCTGCTGACCTTACTTAGGGAAAACTCCCACTAGCAGTGGGAAATTTGCTTCTGTAAGCAGTGCAGGAAGTGCCCTGTAATATATTAAGAAACCAAGTAAGCCCATAAGAAACCAAACAAAAGGCATTCAAAAGCATTCCCATTACTCTCGGAGAGACGGAAGCAGAAAATTAATATGCACATGCTCCCTAATTAGCATTTAAACTCTGGTCTTAATGTGATTTAGAGGGAGCTGTGAACTCTTGAAAACGAAGCTGTTGGTCCAGATGCAGAGCTAGGTGTGCAGTTTCTCATTACCCAAATGTTTCTGTTCTGCCTCCGGATGAAGCGGGGAACTTTAAAACACATCCTCCTCCCCACCAGCAGATTTGTTAACATCCTGTTCTAATTCAGAGCAGAGACCTGAATCTGGTTCTCCTGTATCCCAAGTGCTCTTGGCTAACAGGGCCTTTTTGTTATCCCTACTCTTCTTCAAATCCCTCTCCCTAAATTTTTTGATTATTCTTGCAAAACGGAGCTGCTGCAGTACTTGATGCCCTCCCAGCATCCCCACAGTCACTGCCCTCATCCGAGGGAGCTGGAGAATCTCGAGCTGCTCAAGGTTTTGTTGAGTTATGTGACAGTGTCATGTAAGGGGCTTGTGAATCTGGTGAAATAGTAGCAGCAACCTCATAGACACACATCTCTTCCCAATCCGCTCTCCAGGGCTCTGGCTTTCCATCGTTCCTCATGAAGTGTTCATCATCATCATCATCATCATCATCATCATCATCATCACCACCACCACAGTCAGTACAAAGACAGTGTCTATTAAATAGATTAATTTTGCTTTGAAGAAATTAAAAAACTCATTTAGGTGCAGAACACCAACTTTGAAGGTTCTGTTTTTTTAAGAGAAAATGTAAGCCCACAAAGCTGCTTTTATTATCTTCTTTTCATATGTAACATGCATGACTCAGTTTGGTGCTGTTTGTCATTGTAAGAAAAACCAGCACGATACATTAAGTGGTTTTCTTATTGAAATAGTATTTCAAATAATCATAACAGGGCTTAGTAGATCTTCAGAAATCCTCACTTTTTCAGACCATTTCAGTATAATCTTGCTTCACATAACTTGGCCAGGAAAATCAGTTAAATCTCCTCTTCTGAAAACTGTCAGTGAAGAAGAGCTTTTTGCAGAACAAGGACCAGAAAGACAGGGAATGAAGTTTTCATCACAGCTGTGCAATACTTGTCTGGATTATATTCTGTAAATTTGCCCAGAAGAACAACATTAACAAGTAAAACAAAACAGATTTGGTAAGTTTGATAAGCAAAACCATTTAGGAACTGAGAAAACCATTTTCAGCATTCTATTGCTATTTTCATTCAGTTTATGAGAAAAGATTGACGGTAGAAAACAGGAAGGGGGAGTAACATAGGTTTCACTGTGTTAAGTTGGGGGAATAAAAAGCTTGAAAATGAGTGAAAGGACAAGGGAAATTACAGAATTTTGTTGCCAAAATTTTATTTTTTTCTTCATTAAACATTGTTAAGACTATTTTAATAAAGGCTTGGGGGTTTTTTTGTGGGGGGAGTAGTTGTGAAGAGGAATTCTCTACTATCCATTCTGATAATGTGATATGACTCTTGTTCAAGAATCTTAAGGAATTTATTCCTACTCTGATTTTTTCCCTTTTTATTGAGAGCTATAAAAGAAAATATAACAAAAAATAATGGAATAATTCAAGTCACACACAGAATGGTCTCATGTAAATGAAATTAAAAAATAAACGGTAGCAACAACACACAATCCTTCAATTTTTACTTCATTTAAAAAACTCAGTCCTTTGTGAAAACAATGAATGAGTCTGCAAGGAAACACAAGATTAGTTAAACTTACCTTTTAAATCCTTTCTTTGTTAATTCATAAAATTCTGTGGCAAAGCTGCTGAGGTCATTGCCTTCCCCCGTCTCACACAGGGCTCTAACAAATTCTGAGCCTGTTCTTTAATTGATCTTTCTGGGTGCCCTGTGATTAAATTCTGGGAAATTACTAAACTATGAGTCACGTCATAAAAACTAATTAGTGGTTGGTTGACAGTTTGTCTCCCAGCTGAAGCCTCCAAGTTTCTCTTAATACCACATCAATATATAGGTTATTGCTGGCAAATGGCTTGAGTTTATTTTGTAGAAGAATGTTGTACGAAGTCACAAAGTTTATGTTGGATAGTGCTAACACTCAAACAGCTTTGTTTGAATGGGGCATACTGTCCCTTTTGGCATCATTTCACTGGCCCTAATGCATATTGAAGCGTTGGGGTCAGTGGGGAAAACGAGTTTTTGAAGAGAAAACTTTTTTAAAGGAAATTATTTGCTATTGAGGTTTGGTTTTGATGCAGCTTTGTCCTTCAGCAGCTGCCTTTTGGCAAGATCAGAAGCCTGGTAAGGAAGTTCCTTCTGCAAGGTGGCACTGTTGTGTGTTCTTTCAGGGCAGTCCCTTTTTCATCCTCCTCTCCATGAGGACAAACAACAGGAAATACACTGCCGTGACCTCCTTTGGGGTCAGGGTCTGGTACACAGTGAGGGGAACTCCAGGCTGGGGAAGGAGGACTCTTATCCTGGATGGGCCTTTGACTTTTTTGTTAATGATACTGTGGGCCAGTGGGTTTGAGTATTGCCTGGCTTGATTTTGTAGGTGGTGTGCAGGTATCAGCACTCCAGTGGGGTGACTTTGCTGTGTTAAGTGTATGTCTTTCAACAGAGAAACAGGGCTGGAGAGTTTGAGATGGGAAATACCTTCAAAAGTGAGGAAATAACAAATAAAAATTATAATGAACATTTCAGCTGGGAGGGGGTGAAGGGGGTGAGCTATTGAAGATTTCTTTTTTGTCCCCCCCTCCAGAAAGTCGGTGCTGTACTTAAATAATTGATAGCAGCATATTCTTGAGTACAGCACCTTTCTAGTGGAACATTTTAAAAAATTCCTTCTGAAAAACTTTAAAAAGCAAAGAATTCTGTTTTTGAGGATTTGGTTTTAAATATAGTAGATTTTTAAATCGTACTATGTGTAAACATAACAGTATAGTTTATACATAAATTATTAATGTATAGATCAATATTTTTATGGTAAAATTGCAGAATCCTCAGTTTATAGACAGTGTTATAAAAGCCAGTGTCCTGGCTGAGTCGGTCCATTACTGTTACTAGAGCACGTGCAGTTCAGAAACACAAGGGCCTGTGATGACAATGAGGTATATAAACATAAAGCTGATCATATGTCACCTAACACCTCGCATTACGTAAGTTTATAACGCAGAAAAAAGCCTTCTTTAAAGGTGCTTTCATTTTGAATAGCTGTGCTGAATGTTATTTTTCACGTTAGCCATGAGAAAATGATGTGACTGTCTTTGCAGCTCTTCTCTGAAATTTAGCTTAACCATCCTTACAATATTCTCTGCAGTACAGACACTCCAGGGCAGAGAGGGGCTGCCATTCCCCATTCTCATTGCTCGGGAGCCAAGGACAGACCTCACACTGCAGGGCTTGGGAGAGCAGAGGATCTCCCTATCAGTGTTTTAGCTGTGAATCCCCTGTGTCCTCACTAAACTAAATTACTTTGTGCTTGTAGAAATGGTCTCATTATGATATGATCTCCAGCTCCTCATCTGAAGACGGCCTTAATAGTGTTTTGTTTTGCTCTGGCTGTTCCACATGCTCTGTTCCACATGCTGGATGTGTTAGACTGTTCCAGAGAGTGCAGTGCACCCATCACTACCACTATACTTGCATTTAGCCCGATGTTTTTGTTTGGGTTGGTTATACATATTTTAGATTGGACAAAATGCTAAGCTATTATAGTTCATTACTATTTATAATAGAGTTATTACAAAAATGTGTGGTCTTGTATATACTATACTTTCTGCTACAGTCAGTTTAGTAATGAGATATGGTTGAGATCATCAAATTCACCACTTAGAAGGGGTGCTTTATATTCATCACTTAGAAGGGGTGTTTTTTGTTGCTTTGGTACTTCCATCTGGATGTTTATAGATGTATGCATTTGGGCTTTTAGGTTGTTTGCATCGAGTGCCCTGGAGGAAAGACACAAGACACCTTTATTGGCACACCTGCATGGTTGTGGGACGTCAGTAATGCCATAATATAGCCAGAAGTGATTATTACATAGGTAGATGCACAGATGCTTTCCTGTAACTTTAAATTCCATATTCCTTGTATAAATATAGAAAACAATAAGCATATTATTACATGTGGTAGCTGTGCAATAAAATTTGAAGAACTCCTTACTAGAAGTAACTAGTTAGTAATCCAGTAAGGAAAACCTGAACAGCTGCACAACAAATAAGATCCATGTGAGGAAGAACATTGCTGCATGCTTGGAGGATGCTGCTTGCTCTAAAACAAAAACTGTCCTTGTCCTGACTGTGCTGCAGGGCTGCAGATGAGCTAATTTAGCGTGGATGGGGAATCAAGGAGGCTGATTTCAGATGGTCCTTCTGAGGTGAAGCCACTAAGGCAGCGTTTCATTGTGTGCAGCTGCTTTGCTGAACAACGTATCAATCTCTGTGTAAAAGGGAGATTGCACAGGTTTAAAGTTCTACCAGAAGAGCTTCACTTACGTGTTTGTGTGGGGTTTTTTCCTAAAAAACTAATTCCCAAGAAAAATCCATATTCCTTTTCTTTCCACATTCTTCAGGATACATGGATTTTTCTGTAGTCATTCCACTATGGATAGTTCTTCCACTTAAAATCACAGATGTGCTGCCACACGTGAGAGAAGGGAATATAGAAAGTGCTTTGAACTTCTCTTGCAGAGGCTGTTTTGCTCCTTGGGTTGTGTGACTTTGCATATTTTACAGTGGGTCATCTAATTGGGAGGTTCATGTTGGTCAGTTTTAGTCTCTTATTCTAGGTAAAGAACATAATAGACTCAGGCCGAAGTTCTGTATAAATACTTCGAGACCAGTAGCAAAAGCTAGGGTTGCTTGCAGTCCACTGATGTTTAGAATATGTGTTTTTGCTGGTCACAAACCAAGCCTCACATGTTTGTCATGGTGCACAAGATGCTCCTTTTTAAAAAAAAAAAAAGGAAAAAAGAAAATAAAACCAAGTCTCAGTAGGAGATTCAGATTTGTTTTTAATATTAGCAGCTTCTCTCCTTAGTAGAAAAGAAACAATTTGCCTCTGTTTGCAATGTAAACGTAAAGGAAGTGCTGAATAAAACAACAGATTCCCTCAGAGCCTCCTTCACAGCCCCATTCATTACAGAAGCATTTCTTGTAACGCAGGTTGGGCAAGTGGCACTAAACAGAGTGCTCCGGGTTCCGAAGAGCTCCTCAGTAGGGCAGGACAGGCCACGTCTGTCACTTGGTGTCCCATTCTCCATGCAGGACGTGGCCTGAGGAGGTGCAGCGCCTGTAGGGCTGAGGGGAAGAAGGGCAGTGAGCTGGTAATGAAATGGTTTTAGGACATCTTGAATTCCCCTATTGCTCCCTGCTAGAAACCGACTTCATGTGGGCACAACTTCTGCAGTTTTGCCTTGGCCTGCGATGCCTCTGGTGCTGCAGTAATTACCACTGCAGTAAGATCAGAGGTAATGGTAATGGTAACTCGTCTCACCCAGCTCAGTGGCCTCTTGTGTGTGCTTTGGGGCAGATCATCAGGGTACAGAAACCTTCCAGGGACACTTGGTGGTCTGTGGTGAAAGGCAGCAGGGTCACAGAGTTTTCTTCCTTTTCTGGTTTACTAATTACCGCAAGCAAAATATCTGGTTTGAAGAGATTTTTATGTGAATACCTTCCTCTTTTTTTTTTTTATTTCGGGTTTTTTTTTAATTTTATTTTGATTATACAAATTTCCTCAGGCTATAAAAGCAATGTGAAAGTATTTCATTATGTGTATTTAGTGCTGTGTCTTCTGTGGTGTATAATTTGTGACGGAGCCTGGTTTCAGTAAGTTGTACTTATTTTGACATCTGGGTTGATGCAAATAAAGTAATATAAACACCGGAGTTGACCTCTATGAGTCAGATTTTTGTTGTGGACTACTCATAACAAGCAAGTGCAGCCTTGTTGTCCAAAACTGCAGCATAGTAACAATTTGCCTCACAAATAAACATAGTGATATATACCTGCCGCCCTTCACTGACATAAACATGACCCTGGGATTTCACCCAAAGACTCTTGTATTGGTAGGTGACTGGTCAGGAAACATCAGGAGACATCAGATTTATATGCATTCTTTACTGTATCCCAGTTGTCTCCCCCATCCTCTGTTTCAGAACTATCTCTAGTTTCATGTAGATGATAGATTGTAGTATGATGGGGATGAAGATGGGGATGAAGGCTAGGTTGTTGGTATCACCTTGAATTTAGTCACTTTCATAGCCCAAAAGCATGAAAGTAGGGAATGACTGCATTAGAAGACTCATGAGTTGGTTTCCATAGAAGAAATAACCCTGGCATTTTAAAGCTCAGGAGCTTTAGGGGTTTTTAAATTTATTATTATTTTTTTTAATCTATAAATCATTTCTATTAGCCATTCTTCCTGACCTTAAAGAGCCATCAGGAAGAGGTTGAAAAGATTCCTAGGAAGCACTCAGAGGCTCGATATGGGGTTTTCGAGTTCCCTGAAAGCATTGCCATAGCATCCAGTTAGTACAGAATCAGGCACATGATAAATATCAAGTTGAAATAGAAATGCCGGAAAAAAATGCACTTTAAGATAACAGAACGGGGGAATTTTTTGTAAGGCATTATAGTCCAAACAGTTTTCTTGATTTATACTTGTAGTGGCTCTGACCCTATACCATGTAGTACCATGTCCTGGGTGCTTCACTCTGTTTTTCCATGGAATGCATCAATGCTGATGATATTTGTCACTTCATTTCACAAGAAATTCTGTGTACTCTTGGGCTTGGGTCTAGATCAAGAAAACAGAAGCTGCTATAATTTCTCTTCAGACTTGTAGAAAGGGACAGAAACTTGCAGTTTCTGAGGAAAGGAGCAGGCTTAGCCAGTTTGTAGCTAACGTGAATGGCACATTTATTTTGTCCATGAGGCAGTAGCAGGCGTTGTGGTAAAGTCTTTCTAGAACCAGAAGAAAGGACCTCAAAATTCTGCTTACTCCTGAATAAAATCACTATTATTTGTATCTTCTTTAATGACACAGCCCCCAGTTCAGTGAAGCAGGTGATTTTGAAAAAGGCATTCGAGGCTTGGAAACCATGGGATTTGCCTGCCAATTCATGATTTCAAGTATTTCTTCAATACCCCAGAGTCAGATCTCTTGGTTAGAGCTGTTTCATGTGCACACATTCACATAGAGCTATGGGCAGGAAGTTTGGTGCATGGGGCAACTGGCTTCTCTGCTTTCTCCCTTACTCTCCATACTCCTCATGTTTTTGTACGGCATCAGATAGAGCAGAGGCAAGGTTGTGCTGTTATCTCTGTTCATGTATCAGAAATTCACCTTTCGTTGTGCACTGGAGGTGCTGTTAGCAGCACTGCAGAGGGAGGTGTTGCTGACGTGCTGCGGAAGGAGCTTGGGTAGACTCCCTAATGCAATGTTCAGGCTCTGTCTCTGCCTTTACCATAGTTTCTGTTGTCTGGAACACTGTGGTTTTCAGTCAGGGTGTTCAAAGCTGTTTTGCTGTTAACTTTTGCTCAGTGCCTTGTTCACATTCTCATTCAGTTTCTTGATTTGAATAGACTGGGCCCTACTTATTGATCTCTCTTAAATACAACCCTTAGGGGTAGCTTTGAGTGTGTCATTAGGAATTTAATAACCTCTAGACTGAGTAGATTTTTGCTCCAAAAGCAACTGAGAAATGTTATTAACTGTAGCTATTAATTCTTGAGGGCAGGAAGGATGCTACACAGTTTTGTGAGAGAGCACTGAATCCATTCTGTCTTCCTAACTGAGTAATTAGGTTTTTTTAGCGTTTTGACTGTTACTGAGATAACTTTTCAAGTCCGTTCCAGTCAGCAAATCTAAGTAGATTTCCTGGGTTTTCTCCTGAAATCATTCCAGTGGTGAATTTCTTTATAGTGAAATCAAATAAAAACATTTCAACTGAATTTTTTAGTGAATTTCATAGTATGTGTATTATATCTGTTTAGCACTTGCTTGAGTGTTTGACATAAGCCAAATTTATCCTTGTTAACCAAAATTTATTCTGTTACCCTAAATATCCTGGAAGCATGATAATTTTGTTTCTGGTGTGTTGATGGTAAGGAATGAATTTTTGAGTACAGGGCTAGAAGTTTCCCTTGGTCTTGGTCTATACTGTGCTCACAGGAGAGGCAATTTGTTCAGTGTGTCCAGCTTCTGTACCTGTGAGCTAGATTTCCTTATCTACTTGATAAGAATTGGGAAATTGGTATTGGGAAATTTAATTTCATACAGCCACGTTCTGACCTGCTAATTTAGGTGCCTAAGTTTGGAGGCTGGTGTCACACCACTAACCACTGTCTTGGTTTCCTCTGGGTGTGAACGTGGTCCTGACGTCAGGGAGCCAAAGAAGGATCAGAGCAGGTGATCACAAAGTCAACTGGGTGTAAACAGGCAGTCTCTCAGAATTATTTGGTTATTTACTCTGGTTCTCCTCAGAAAAAATAACAAACACTGACGGAAAAAAAATGTTCGCTGAAGAGGTGCAGACTCTGGCACTGTAGGAGAGTGATTTTAGTATTTTTATTTCCATAGTCCGAGGCTGTACGTGCTTGGAGCCTAAGCCACAAGAAAAGATAATTGCCATTTGGCAAATCTGGACGTGAAAAATGATGATTGTCAGGGGCTATTAATTAACACAGATCTCTCTTATATAGGTCTAGATTTTTTTTTTCATATATTCTCTGTGGAAAAATGTGTCAGTTAAACGGGGCAGTTTGATGTTCCAATGTTTTATTCCATGACACATGGTTTTTCTCAGACAATATGCCAGGTGTGGGAGCTCAGGAAAGAGCTTTGGGATTAGGGGCTTTGTAGTAAAAAAGGAGAGCCTGGTGCATCAGCACTACCCTTTTTAATACAGGAGTATAACTTATGCTTGATAAAAAAAGTGGAGTAGAGCATCTACATGATTCTCTAGTCACTTATTTAAAAATTTGTTAGGCCTGATGTCTGTCAAATGGTTCCACATGTGCTGAACATGGCATGTAGAGAAGAGCTCTTGGGAGACCATTTACAGGGCACAAAAAATTTCGCAGAAGTGACAAAAAGTGGTGAACAAGTCTATTGATTGCTTCAGTGTCTGCTAAGTAATTATATGCATGCAGACATCTCTTTTATGGAGTGTTCCTAATATTGCCCTGATCAGAATAATCTTTGTAGAAAAATCTGTAATTTGGTGATAAAAAGCAATACATAGAACACTTGTCAGGTTTTTATTACCAGATTTTTTAGTAAGGCTTTTACGGTTTTGGCCAAAAATGGAGGATTTGACATTCAGGGTGAAAACAGTAGGATTTTGGCTTTCCAGTGAAAAATTTCCTGAAGAAAGCAGACATTTACCATGAAAAGTTTTCATTTCTGTATGAAAGTTTTATTAGAGAACAGGCATAGGCAGAAATATTTTAGGCAGCACTTCTACTCTAGCAGAGCTCTGCATAGATGGATCAATGTTGGCATTATTTTATGTGTCGACTGTGGTGTACATTTCTTCCATATATTTTTAGTTCCTGTCCATGTGCTTGACGGAAGAAAGCTCACTTTGTCTCACAGGTGAAACCAAAGCTGATGTAATTTATGAGAAAAGCGGCATAAGCATGTGTGCTTGCTGAAGATCAATATCTGGGAGAGCTGAAGTCCGCCCTACATGAAGCTGGACACTGGTCTGCAGTGTGGGAAAATGGATTTCGTGATGTAGTCCTTCACCCTCACCCCCGGTCATACAGCCTGGGAAATCTCTTAGAGCCCATTGCAGCTCCTTCCTCCTCTCTCATCCTCACATGCTCTGGGTTTTTTTTCCAAAGGAAACCCATGGAGTACGACAGGATGGCACCTGCCTTGCACTGTAGGCATAGCTACTAGAGCGTGAGAGGGTGAAGGGCTGTTAGGAGGCTAAATCTGTCTCTACAGAGCAGTGTACCATGGACAAAACTGCCTAAGTGGAGAAGTCATAGAGGAAAATCTTCTCTGTCCTCCCCACAGGATCCTCAAGTGGTAGGGAATGTAGAAATGGAGTTGAAAATGCGACCAGTGCACGGTCATTTGTAGCTGATCTGGTGCTTGAGTCTGGCTCCTCCAGGTCAGCCGGTGAGGGGTAGGTTAAGGCTGGCCAGTGAGCACAGTGTACATACACCTCCAGGGAATGCTCAGTCTGGTGAGTGAAATGACCATAATCCAATAATTCAGGTTAATTTACCTTCCATTGTTAAGCATGTGTGTGTTGTTAGCACTGGAAACTGCTATTTATAATCCTTAAATTGAGTTGTCTTTATTCTTCCTTTGTGTAATTAATCCCATGAGTCTTGTTTGAAGAAAAGAGATGATCTTTAAAATGATTACTGAGACTGTGGTGCCTGGTGCCCTTGGTGGACCACTCCCCACCCTGGTATTTGGACCATATCTAAATCCTCTTGATGGTTGTGGAGCAGATGGGGTGAGGGGTGACCATTTCTTAAAAACTTTTCCCTATATTAGAATCTTTTATAGTGTTATTTTCCTGTTCTTTTTTTTTAACCATGATACTCTGGGATGATGAATTTTGAGAAATATGTAAAACGATCTCATTTGTCTCACACTCCTTTTTTCTGAACTTGCATGTTGGCAGAGGTGTTCTAGTGAAAGATGTCCCTGCCCGTGGCAGTGAGGTTGGAATGAGGTGGTCTTTAATGCCTCTTCCAATCCACACCATTCCGTGGCTCAGTGATTCTAGGTAGAAAATACGATCAGCTTCACTGGTTTTCTTCCTCAATTGGGCGTTTTAATAGACTGCATTGCATGTGTAAATTTGCATTTATCACTTGTGAGCCATGGCATGGAGAGAGGTCCTCTCTTTTTTAACCTTTTCTCCCTTGTTGTTGTTGTTGTGATACCCTACCACTTTAGCAATGGCGTGTCTATGGCTATTCCTTTCTCTTCCTGTGTGACAGCCAGTGTGAAAGCTCAGAGGTGCGTGGGGCAATGTCTCATGAAAAGCAGGCTGGAGAAATGGTGTGTTCCTGATTTAACTGTTGCAGGGACTGGCGAGGAGCCCTTCTTTACACACCTACAAACAGGCGCCACCCCGATTGCGATTGTGGGAATGCTCAGTACGCCCTAATGTTACTGGGACAGAAACAGATACAGTAACCACAACAGAAAGGAATTGCTTTCTGGCTTTAATTTTGAGGAGTTTACTCCAAGTCTTGACCTGGTGATTTGGACATATGCGCTTTGTAAAGTCAAGCTGTGTGCAGTACATATTGCTGGCACCTTCAGGCATTTCGTATGCATGTGGTGCAGTGTTACAGGCCTTGGCCTATTTTTCGGAGCCAATTTCTATATACTCAGCTGGCAATGAACAAAAAAATGTGCTTTGGCAGATTGGATTTTGGCATAGGCATTCTGAAGCCCCAGAATTTCAACTCTTGGAGTTGTAACAAAAAGTGTTTAATTAAACTGGCAGCTTAGACCAATAAATGTTTAAACTAATTTTAAAAGGAAAACTTAACTGCTATGTAGAAGAGGTATAGACCTTGCATGTCTGTTCCTTACTGAAGGAGTGCAGTTGTTTTCACAGCAGTCTTTACTTGGAAGCAGTGGTCTGGAGCTGGAGATCAAAGGGGCAGAAAAACTGAGCGGTGGATAGGTCAGAGACACTGTGCTTCAGCTACTGCACATCTCACAATGTTACTTCAGAATCAGTTTTAAATAAGAGGGTTTTTATGTGTGGGCAGGAAATAGAAGAGTGCAGAGAAAGTTAGAGGCCAGTTAGATTTAAAGGCAAAGTTTGGGTTTATCGTGTGTCTTCTACAGTATTTGAATATTACCTTAGTAAGGGGGTGAATTTAGAATAAAAAGTTACACCCAGTTCCTGAACATTATTAAAAATCTGTGGGCAATTGTCTTTTGAGTACATCCATTAGCCCCTTTTTTCCCTAATTAAATGTATTGGCTAGATTTCAAGTTTGACAGTTACAACTAAGATCTTGTGAAGAGCTGCAGAGGGAAACCATTAGGACTCAAGAACAAGACCAATGTGTTGATATATAGCATTTGTTTTTGAATGTTACTGGCCTCTTCTCAATTAATGGAATGTTTACATGCCCTTAAAATTATCATTTAGAGGGCACTCTGGATATGTTTATATTTACTTTATTGGCTGTAGAGTTTCCTCAGTGAGGTTCAGTTGATCTGGCATTCTCTAGCTCTGGCATAAAGTGCTGTGTAGCGTTGCTTTGATTTGCAAGATAGCTGTGGTATTCCATTCTGGAGGCAATTGCATTTCAGCTGGGGGAAACTTAGCTCAGGATCTGGAGGCTTTGTAAGATCTTCATAAAAGATACTTGGGCAAGCTAGTAAGTGCAGCACTGGGATTTGTATTAATAAGATGATTTCACTTACATTAAGAAATTATTGCCTCATTATTGCCTTTAATAATATAATAGTTTAGTTTGCGAGACTTAGTTTTACAAAAAGCTCACAAGAGATGAGTCCAACCACTTAGACTCTCAACTATGAAGTCACTGGCTTGAATCCCCACTTCAAACCCCGAACTATAGCTTGGCTCCAAAGCAACTCCAAAACAAAGATCTTGTTTTGTGATTTAAATCTGTGAATCCCCATGTGAGCACTCTGATTTCATATCTGAGAGGCTTGTTTTGGATTGCTCTGGACGGATTGGGAACTTTCCTGCTAAGCTGCACAAGACATTTTCAAATTAGTTAACCGTGCCCATACGGAAGATTTAGGTGCTATAACTTTTGATTTTAGTTTGTTGTTTTTGGAGGAGGGAAGATTCAGCTTTTCTGGGTAGATAGAGCTCTGATGAATGTGTCCTCATCTTTGAGCAAGACAGTGAAGCCTTTACAGAGCAAGTAAAGCATTAAGAGTGACAGAATATTTATTTCCTTGCTATTCAAATGGACAGGCACTGAAAACATACTCAGGAATCTGTTTAAGAGGTCAGAGGAGACTGCGTAAAATGTACAAATGTGTTATTTTTGTGCACGGTCTCTATTCTAACCGATGTTTAAAGGTGAATGAGAGCAGCAAAAGCTTTTTGGTTTTGGCAGTTTCAAGAGTTTTCTTAAGAGTTATTGGCCAATATGGATAGCTTTGCATTCCTTGGTGCTTTCCCCTGGCCACCCCCTGCTTCCACCTCTGCAGTGGGAAGACTATACTCTACCAAAATCAGGATTTCAGTTCATCTGATTTGTCTGTAAAATGTGCAAATCAGCTTCTAATTTTGAGTGTTATATTGACTCAATGATAAGAAGTAATTATGCTAAAGGGCTAGATCAGGGTAAGCCAAATAAAAATGTTATTACTGGAAGTAGTTTTGGGAAGACTGTTGCATCAGCAAAGGAAGTGTAACCTGATAATGGCAGTCTATGTTTTAAACCATTAAATGTAGAACAGTTACAAGGTCAAGGCAAAGTATTGAAATCCACATTTAAAATATATCCAATATTATAAAACATCGATCAGAATATAGGACAAGCCAAAGACTGACTGATTTATTATTGGCTTTGGCTTTTTTGTTTGTTTGTTGGTTGGGATTTTTTGTTTGTTAGGGTTTTTTTTGTTTTGCTTGCCGGATCCTGACATTAATGCAATAATAATCTTCTCAAAACAAGTATTTCCTGGTGGAAACCTTACATTAATAAAATGAGCCAGACAGTAAATAGCTGGAAGCATCAGTGAGACTTTAAAATGCTGTTTTATAATTTCTAAGACTCTATCCTCTTCTCTTACTATTTTCTGTCTAGTTTTGTTGTTGTTGTTTTTGTGGGTTTTGGGGGTTTTGGGGGGTGGGAGGTGTGTTAGTTTTTTTCGTTGTTGTTTTGGGAGGTTGTTTTGTTGGGTTTTTTTTGTGGAGGAGGGTGCTGCTGTGTTCTGCTTGACTGCTGAAATGAAGTTTAATTAGATTGTTAGAGAATTTAGAATTACTGTTATTGAACGATGGACAGGTAATTCTCATTCCTGTGGGGCAGTGACTCATGGTCGCTTGCAACTATCTAAAATACTTGGATTTTTTTTTTCAGAAATTTCTTAGTACTGTTAATATCTTTATGAATGTGTCCATCAATTTCTTCACTCCTGTGTTTCCTAGACACCTCTGCAATTATGTGACATCTGACCTCAGTAGCAAGTAAACACTTTGGGCAGATCATGGATAGGAGGTTAATGATAATCTCTCCTTATGTACTCATATGAAAGATAGGGGTCAAGGTTCTTCCATTTTCTTTTATTGAGGGCATTAGAAGGTCTCATGGAATAAGATCTTTTATTGTACTGCCTGGAAAATACTTGGCTTGACTGTTCTTAAGCAAGCTATCTCTGCATTCAGATATGTAACCAAGAGAATGTATTCCTAAAGAAATAAATTCATGAAGAAAAATCTCCATTTTGTAAAGATGGGATCAGTTTTGGCTAGATGTTTTCCTGTAGCAGATCAGCCAAATTGTAGTTGGCCTCCAGTGATACTCAAAAACAGCAATGATCTGGACCTGAAACCAAGTGGAGTGCACATGTTTTGGAATTATTGGCCTTCTCTGGAGACTATGAAAGCAGTCATTAACTTTACCAAATGTGCAACTTTTCCTTACAACTGAATGCCCCTAATGATTAGTCTAAATCTTGAGCCAAAAACATCAGCCTCAGTGGGCACCAGGGAAGCCACTTCTTATTACATACACCCATAAGCTTGACAATTGCAGGAAAATAATGATTGGAAAGAACAGTTCCTGAAGCAGGGTCTATTTTGTTACTGCAGCTACTGGTGCTCATCAGCATCATAAGCACTCTGCAAGCCATATATGGGGTAATTTATGGTGTTATGTGCTTAAATCAACAGAGTTCATTATGCACAACAAATGGATTGAGGTTTTGCTGCCTCCTTTGCTTCTCCTGACAGACTGAGTTTCTATACAGGAGAAATACTGTGTAGGCAGCACAAATACGCTTTATCCGCTCTTAAGATGATCTATTGTGTCCTAAACTTGAAGTTTTCTTCTGCAAGCCTTTAGTTTCGTTTCAGCACAAAAATATGACTGTTTAGAGAAAACCATTTTTAACCTCAGCTTCTTCATTCGGTGGTTTAACCTTTTCCAAATCTGCAAAACACAAATGACCGATGTGTAGCTGGAGACAATGTTCTGATTATGAAATAAGAACTTGGGTGAGGCTTGGCAGCCAAATCCAGGATGTGCACTCTTTAGTGACCTTTGGGGATTCTTTTTTTCTTGGGCATATGGGAAGGAGCAAGTTACTGGAATGTGACTTTAGAATCAGGCATTTTAATACAAAATTGAAAAAACATTTTACATTCAATTGTGTAAAAACTTGTCTTACTATTACTGTTGTGAGGATATTCAGATGGCTGGATGTGTACTTCCTCGTGCAGTTCTATATCTAGACTAAGAAATTAATAACAGAAATAAATAAGACAATTCTGGAAACTAGATATCGTTATGAAAGATGCAGGAAAATCCAGATGAGCCAGGTGCAGGATTTACCATGGGAAAACACACATTTGTTATTCAATACCTACAGTTCACATTTTAACTAAAACCCTCCTGTGCACTCCAGACTGCTTGAGAAGTGCTTTAGCGATTATTTGTAAGCTAAACATTGGACTACTTTAGTAAAATGATCTAAAAGTCTCTGTTACAAAATAACAAAGTTTAAAATTTTGCTGACTTCCTCCTCTCCCCAGCAAAACACATTGTTTTTTATTAAGACATATCTTCAAATAAGAGTATTAGATTTGGAAGCTGCAAAATGGATTTAGGCTGTGTCTTTGTCTGGTTGCTTTTAGATACTTAACTCTCACTTAAATGGTATAACTAGATGTATGAGGAATAATAATAATTGAGATTCAGCAATAAAACTCATTATGGTGCTAGATAAAATCTTTTGTGGATGCTCTGCTGGAGGTAATACTTCATGTAGGAATTAGGGGAATATATGGAGATTTTCCCTATGATATTTGTTTGTTAAGGATGCATGCACACATAGGGATTTTTCATGCTGAATTCTAGTGACCTCCACGATGGTTTTGAATGGGTACCACAACTTTTTGCTTTCTGAAATAGATGATAGTTTTTGGAAAGCATTTTTCCACATGCACGCACGTTCTACCCATTAAGAGTCGTGAGCAGATACTTTATTTGACCTTCCAAATCTGGGGTAAAGTCGCACTTGGGAAATGGTAGCCTGATGTTCGTGTGGCACTGAATATCACGAGGTTCATGAGTTGGTGCCCAATGCATATTTTGAGATTGTTTCTCCTATACTCCTTCTCTGAATGCTTCACCTCTCTTGAATCAACTGTGCTGGGTTAGACTCATTCTTAGCCCTTTGTCCTTGTGAAAAAAGCAATTTCCATGCTTCCTTCCATATTTAAAGAGGAGAAATCTGTGTGGCCTTAATTTAAAACTGCAGTGGCAAAACTTCATCTGAGTACAAATGCATGGAGTGCTTCATTGAAGGCTTGTATTCTACTTTTAGCTTGAAAATTTGAAGCAGAATTAAAAAAATAAAAAAAGAAAGGTCTTGAGAAGATCTAAAATAATGCAAGCCCAATCATTTTCTATATCTGTCACACTCTTAAGTTCTTTTTCTGGCACAATAATATTGTTTGTGTTCTGTACACATACAGCACGTACCAATGGCATCATACATTTACAAAAAAAGAAATTTAGAGGAAAGATTTGAAATGCAGTGTCATTTAAAAACAAGCATAAATTTTCAGTACAGTGCTGTGCAATAAAATTACATTGTACTTGAGAGTTCAGTAACAGCTGAATTTTTAGAATAGCTTGGTCTTACTTTAAAATACAGATTGGGTTCCTTAAAATCTTATTAAGCTCATTTTAAAACATCAATCCATTTTGAGTATGGCGATTTTCAGATGACTCACATTTAAAACAGTTTTGCTTATACATGGGAGATAGTCTCTCTTTAGTTAAAGTGTTGCCAGGATTCATTATAAACTCTCCTTTAAGCCAAATAAAATTGAGTAAAAAAATTGGCCCAGCTTGAAAATTGCCGTGTTTGCTCAAGTTTACAGGAAGTGTGTGAACCAGGAATGTTTTTTGGATGATACCTATTTTGTCAAAGTTAATACACTCAAAAGACCCAAACTAAAAAAACTCCACCTACAACCTGTCCCCAAAAGTAAGTACTTGAATGACCCTACTATTCTTATTTTAAAATTTTACCTTGGAATGAACACTGTCTGTTATTTCACGATGGAGAGTACACAGGTAGACTCGATAACACTGGTTACGTTCCCGATGTCTTCAGTTCGAGCTGTGCAGTGTGTGAGATCAATTATTTACTGTCTGCCACACAACCGTGCCAGTACATTTCTTGACTGGTGCTCAGCGTTATGAATGCCACATTGCTGGGAGAACTGCAGTCAGCAGGCCCCTTGTCAGGTACTGGAGAGCACAACCAAGCAGCACAGCAGAGTATTAAACCAGATCTACTTCTTTCCCCTCTCCCTGAGACATTATTTTGTGATGACACGGGGTTTTAGCTTAGTAAGTGATCTGTCTCCCCTTGCACTTCCCATAAAGTCAGAGCGAGTGACTTCTTTTCTGCTTTGATAGCCTAGTGCTGCGTTGTAATTCAAGAAGGGCCTAAAAAGGTGGGATGGCAACATGGCTGTATGTGCTGGCAATAAAGGAATTAATTTTTAATTTTTAAAAATTTTTGTTAATGGAGGGCAAAGTCCGTCAAGGGTACATGCATGCAGATGAAGCCATCATTCCTGTCGCGGTGGCATTAATAATTTATAACCGTATTGCCAGCAACCTCTTTGTGTGTATCTTTGTCTGTCCATCCTTTGCCAGATTTTAATCTAAACTCTTTTAGGCCAGGCCTGTCTTGCCAGGGACCTTGCTACTGAAGTCTGTATCTTTTCTTAAAATCTATATACCTCACCCAAGATACGACTACCAATAAAACAAACAAACAGCCCCCCTTCCCC
>VZTA01001621.1:110107-125174 GCA_013398855.1 Mohoua ochrocephala | reverse complement strand
TATGTTGGACAAGGCAGCGAGGAACATGGTCACAAAGCAATAATTCTTTTTCAGAAATGGAGAGAGAATGAGAATACTTAACTCTGTGGAGACTCTGGTTCTCAGGGTATGAGTCACACTTCTGCCAGGTTATAGCCAACTCAAACAAATGATGTCCAACAGATGACAAAAATGAAAATGAGTTTCTCATCCAGAGACCAAACCCATGATTATTATTCAAAAATTAACCAGACCTGACCAATTAATCTTCTTCTAAGTACTTTAAATAGTTGTGTGTTTTAGTAGTACAGGAAATAACAGTAGTGTCTGAAAAAGTATTTCATTAATTTTAAACGGGAAAATCCTCACAGCAAATCCTGTGAGTTGTTTGGTGCTTTAAGAAATATAAAAAAAGTGATTATGGAGGGTAGACACCAAACTGACTCCAGGTCTGAACCTTCTAGTCTGAACCTGACAGGTGATAAGGCATCCTATAACCTGGACAGTTACTTCAGCCCTTTTGCAAACAATACGTCTGATAATTCCCTGACAGTTTTCTGACCTCCCTCCCACCCCATAGCTTTTTTTCCACTCTAGGGAAAAGTGGAAAAGTGGAGCAAAATCACACCAGCACTGCAAGTGCTCAGGCTTTTCTGAAAACAATTCAGTGCCATGTTTCTGTATTCATTATGAGACCAGTAACTCCTAGGTTTGAGTGCTGACTGTGCAGTGACACCCATCCTAGGATACAAACCTAAAACCAAAGCCCACCTGGAGTTCACAGTGGTAAATTCTGCCACAGCATTTCTTTTTTTTCATGTACTCCTAAGGGTAGAACAGCATTGTGGTTTAACCTAAAACCCACGCTGCTGCTCGCTCACTGTCATGCACCACCGCCCCTCCAGTAGGGAGGAGAATTGGGGAAAAAAAGGCAAACTTTGTGGATTGAGATAAGAACAGTTTAATATCTGAAACAAAGTAAAGTTTAATAATAATAATTATTGTCATGTTAATAATAGCAATAATAATAATAATAATAATAATAATAGGAAAGGAATAAAACCCAAGAGAAACAAGTGATGGACAAAACAATTGCTTGCCACCTGCTGATTGATTCCCAGCCTGTCTCCAACCTCTCTTCCAGCCAACTCCCCCCACTTCATAAACTGGGCATGGCATTCTGTGATATGGAATATCCTTTGGGCCAGTTTGGGTCAGCCGTCCTGGCTGTGCTTCCCCTCCCAAACTTCTTGTGCACCTGCTCACTGGCACACTTAAATCTTAAGCACAGCTACTTAGAGGAAAATGAGCTATCCCAGCCAAACCCAGGCGGAGCAGCATGGTGTGTTTTGAACTGTACTATTATTCACAGTGGAGTGCCTTGAAACCTCAGCTGAAACTGATGCTACTTCCTTAGGCAGGAAGCCTACTCACACAAAGGCATATCCACAGCTCCAAGCTGCTTCCTTACAAATAGGAGGGACAGAGCGTGGGGTAGGAAGCAGAAGGTGAAACACCATGTCAGAAGTCAGTGACCTGCTCAGATGTGTGTTCTGTACCTGGATGACTCTGAGCAAGTCTAAGTTAGGGAAATGATTAAAACTGTTTTGGTTCACAAGGGAATCAAGGAATAAGAAAAAACTTGGTTATTTTAATGGGAGGAACATTACAGGAAATATGAAAGGGAAGCTTGTAAATACACACAGGCAGCCAAAAATATAGGCACATCTAATGAAAAAGAAAGAGGATTGCTAAATATGTGGGAACAATACTACTTTAAAAATGTGCACCCAATTTAGTTTTGTCCTTGCATTCAGCTATTCACAAAGAACAGATTTTCAGAGGTGCCATGCCTGAGCTCTTGGAAATGAGATTAATAGGGAGCAACTACCTGCTCTCACCTGCAGCAAACACTTGAGTTTTTCTTCCTCCTCTCCTGCTGCCCTCTTGAGGGTCTCGATTGTCCCACTGCGCTCCCCTTTTCCAGGGTGCCCTCCTGTCTGTTGTGGTCATGATGTGTGGATCAGAGATTCAGAGTCTTGCTTCCTCTACTGCTCTCCTGCTGCTTGTGTTTGCAGGACGTTGTGCATTTTATTTAATAGCATAGGTAGTTATTGCCTGACAGGAAAATAAGATAATTATAAATTTTGTATTATTTTTAAATCAGTAGAATTGGTGATAGAAGATAGGCCATTTGCAGTCCTGGGCACATTAGTTATTTTGCCAAGACTGGACCTGGGCAATTCAAAACCTGACCCTGGTTCCCAAGCTGTTCATGGTGGGAGCAGGAGATTTGCTGTTCTTCTAAGCAGTGACAGTATGAACCTCCTTTAGGACTCAGAGCACGGCTGTTAGGACTCTGAAAGGAAGGAGGCTGCTGAAGTTACAAATCTCCTATTTGCTTTTAGAGGTATTTTATTAGTTAGTTTCTCACTTATCTAAATGTTCTGGAGTTTAAAGACAAGCTGACTGAAATGCTTCCCTGCAAAAACCCAAACAAACTCTTAAAAATAGGGGATTTTTAAAGTGGAAGTGTTCCCCTTTTTAAAATCCTACTGAAGTCTGAGAAAAGGAGCATACAGAATGGTAATGAGACAGGCATGAAATAGGGCATTCCATCTCCATTACAGAATTCATCCATCTTTCCTGAGTCCATCTGGTAGCTAAAGATAAATCAGTTTTGTCAGTGGAAAAGCAACAATATTTTTGAGCCCACGTTGGATGTTTGCAGAAGGCTTCCTTCTGCCAAATGTTGTCTTCATGTTACCAACAGAAAGTTGTACAGAGCCATTTCATTTATGTTCTTGGACTGGAGGTGAGAAATGCAGTCTGACTGGCGGGTAACATTTCAGCAGAAAATTGAGTATGTTTGCTAATACTTGTTTGTGTAAAACAGAGCATTGATTCTCATCCTCTTTGAACAGAGTGGTGCAGTTGACTTGCGCGGAGCAATGTTGATTCACACCGGCTCAAGCGTTCACCCTTCACATTCAGCTTCACAGTTCTTTTTTGGAAGAGCTGTGCCTGTTAAATCTTAAATTAATATATTGAGGTGCTTCAGTCTAGATGGGCTGGCTGATTTCCTAAGCCAGTGTATTATGTTTCATTTACAGTATTCAGATTTTACAGAGCGAATGTGGAGGTTTTCTCTTTCAGAGGGTAATAGATTTCAGTAAGAGAAAGAGCATTTAAGTTCTAGAAAATAAGGTAGTGTTTTGTCTCATTCTTTTTGTATGGTTAAGCAAGCAACATTGGATGATGACTCAGAGTTTCCCTTAATTGTCTGTCATCTCTTCAAAGTAATTTTGGATGGCAGACAACACCTGTTCTGGTTTTTAGTCCCTTTAAACATATTTCAAATTCCAGAATGTTTCCCTTCTGTATTCAGTAGCCTGTAATTTCCAGGTAAAAAAAGGTCCTTTTAATTTACCATGCCATTTCTTCTGCATGACACAGATCTGTTTTTACCTTCCTTTTAAAAATTCATGTATTTATTTAAATACTATGTTTTTATTCATAACTTGTTTCTAGTACTTAATTTACCTTTCGTAAAATGACTTAGAGTCATTAGCTACTGTTTGGTCATTCCTTCTTTCCCCTACATTAGTTCTGCTGCTGGAATTTGGGGGGAGGAGGAGGTAAGCACACATACATGTGCATGGAAGATTTTCCTCCTTGTCCTGCAGTCCTTGAACCTGAAATCCACTTCTGCAGTGAATGGCTGCATTCCTCGAATCTTTTCACAGCCTGCTTCTGTACAGACCCTTTTTAAACTGTGAGCATCACTGACTTTTAACAGCACCATGTCAGGTTACTTAATATACCCTCTTAACATGCCTGCTGGTACCTTTGCACCAGACAGAATCTTTCCTAAGTCTCTTCTTCTGCGTTTCCATGGACTTTGAGACTTGGGATCCCTCCTGAGTGCATAAAGCCCTACAGTTATGGCCATACATCAGTTGCCATATTGTTCATAATCAGACAATACTCGAAGGATGTTCATGGTGTCCATAATGATCCATTTGAGAGGTACTGAGGTTATTAATGGAAGAATTATGGGGTTTTTTTAAACTTCCAATAATGCAGAATGTAAATGCTTCAGAGAGTAATAATCTGGGACCTTTTCTGATTTCCTGAGTCTTGTGTATATTTATTCTAGATGCTTGTGAGGACCTAGACATGTTTTCTTAAACACATTTTTATTTGGAAGAGGAACAGTGACGCATCAGAACCTGGCTTTGTGGCTTGTCAGTCACAAATCACTAAATTTGAGGGTCTTTTTTTATCATAGAATGGCTTGAGTTGAAACAGACCTTAAAGATCATCTAGTCCCGACCCAATCATTCCTCTAGATGAATGATTATGCTGATCACGTGGAGCTGTCTCTGTTCCCTGACTGGCCTTAGTAAGACTTTAGGAAATATTTAGGGGACTGGGAGTGATTGAGAGACAGGCTGTAGATAACAATTGCTGAATATTTTTCAAAAGATGGAATAATTTCTTTGTTACCTGCTTCTCTTTGTCCTGATGTCAGCTCTAGAAATTTTTAAGCTACTACAGGACTTATGGATTCAATGAAGAGTTGAAGTGCATTAGAGCTATAACCATAAATAAGTGTAGCTGTGAAAGGAACCATGTGAAGTTTCAAGACCTTTGTGAAGGAATTTGTGGAGAGAAGATAGAATTTCAAGACCGATTAGATGCTTAGTACTGCCTAAGCTCCATTTTAGATGTCCAAATAAAAACACTGCTCCTCAAAATCTGACCAGCTGCCAGCTGACCTCAAACATCTCAAATTCACAATATGTGAGCTGTCTCCAGCAATGTTCCTGGTTTGGCTTGGCAAGGCTGAGTTGAGGTATCAGTGTCACAGCTGTTGAAAGACACAGATTCGTGTCCCTTGGGCTGTGCTCCCCAAGGACTGAAGCTGGTAGGTTCAAAGACAGTGACAGGATGAGGTACTCGGGTTAGTGGTTCCGGCATGGGGAAGTGAGGACAGCTGTGATCCAGGACTGGGGTTCATCTGGCCGTTGTAGGATGCCCGTTGGATCTGAGCAGGCCCCGAGGTCTGGGCAGGCTCAGCCAGCAGCCTGTGATGATGGTGCAGTGGACAATGGGACCTGAATCCCCTTAAGCAAGGGAAGAAGGTGACGCTGAGTTGCCATCGAGCATGAACAAAGAGTTGGATGCTCTGATGTCCCAGAGAAGATGCCTGAACACTGGCAGTGTGTGGGAAGCCTTGCCTGAGTGCCCTTGCACAGTTTGGTTTGTCATCTTCTTGTGGGGCACCCTCTATGAGCTTATTTGTCCCCACACTGATGTGCTCCCTTTTTGCACATGATTTGACACCATTGTCTTACTATTAGCAGCAGTGGGGAAAAACTAAAAATTACTTGACAGCACCCTGGCATGTAAATTTGATCACTGAAACATTCATAATTAAATGTTATGGAGGACTGAAGTGACTAAATGAGGGTGATACTGTCAGGGCAATTCTCCCGGACACCTGTGCTTTCTTTAAGAAATCCATAGAGGATTGCTGGTCGAGGTACATCACTGCTGTAACATCTTTCAATACATCTGTAATTATTGTCAGTATTCTCTGGAAAAGTCTCTGTAGAGATCTTTGGGTGTCTCAAAAGATGTCATCTTCAGAATTCTGCAAACGGGAACTTTTTACTGTGTTCCAATCTGTCGTCCTTTGTGTTTTAGTATTTAGGTATAAAATCAGTTTAGGAGGTAAATATTGGTCGAACTGATACTGTTTTGTACTAGATTTCTTTTCATTTTTCCTAAACAAGAGATAACGGTAGTGTGAAAGTTAAGCCAGAGTTGTAATAATTATGTAAGTCTCAAAAACATGAGTTCAAGATTAAAATTTAAAGGAGGCTCCTTTAGCTTAAAGACAGAGAAAAGTTTGGCCAATGTTATTCATACCTAACGGAGATTGACTCAGCTGTAATTAAAATAACTAATGTGCTTTGATCTAAGCCAAAGTTTGCTGTAATGACTTAAATATGTGGGATCATGTCTTGCTGATATGTTCACAATAATTTCATTACCAGATGGCTAGGATATGCTACCATGAGGTGGCTACGCAGAAATGTGTTCACATCTGAGCAGACAAGGCTGTAAATAAAAACGTTCATTCCTTCTGGGAGTTACTTTAGAATGCTCTAAAAAAAAATAAATAAAATTTACTCCTTTTCTGAAGATTCATTACACTTGTCTGGAAAGAGTACAGTTCTCTGTAACTAAGGAACAGTTGACATACACAAGGAAACGTGGTATAATAATAAAGGAGAATACTGCTTCTCCCAGTGTCTGAGGAGAGCAGAAACCCAGAAAGCTGTTCAACTACTGTCATGGCAGGCTGTCTCACTCCCAGTATTTGTGTTGGGCGGCAGCGGAGGGTCAGGGAGTGAAATATCCGTGTTACACTGCTGGAAACTCGGCTTTTGTTGACAGTGGAGCAGAGCCTGGCTTCCAGGGGAGGGCATGCGTGTCCCTTGTGGGATGCTGAGGCAGAGCGGGCTGGTCTGGTCCATCCTCACCAGCGCTGGGCAGCAGGCAGGAGTTGTGTGTCTCCCTGCAGGAGCGCCCAGTGCGGTGTTTCTGCAGTGGGGCCAAGGTGGGGTGTTGCTTAGGTTTTAATACAGCAGCTTTTAGGTGCGGTTCAGCACGCACCTGAAGTGATGCTGATGCAACTGTGCACGCCTGAGCGTGCTCAGATACATGTTACAGAGAGCTGTCCTTTGCACAGAGAGATCAAATGTTGCCGTGGTGGTGTTTGAACACAAACACGGTTATTTTAGCACGTGTTTGCAAGGTTGCATCACTTACACGTGGCAGAAAGCCCTGAATGTGCTCCAGGGGTTATCCCCAGCAAACGGCCCTGAGACCTTTGTAGCAGGGTTTTCTGTCATCTACTACACAAACCCGATGCTTGTATGAAGTCAGCCCGTTTAGTGCTGCTTTAAAGTGTCACTGGCACTTCAGAGGATGCATGCTGATGCTGTGTGTTGTTGCTGGTCTTTCCTAACAGCCTTTCTCTTCCTGCTATTTAGTAACTTTCTATGAAAAATTCCTGGTGAATAGTTTTTAATTCAGAGGAATACGTGCTGTAAAAAAATCAGTCGCTTTTTTTTTGGTGAGGAAATGTTGATATTTGCCAATGTGGAAATTCTTCACTTTGCTATGTGGAAAAAAAATATAAAGAAAATACCTAAGCTTTGGTAAGTTCAAACTAAATAGTTTTATTTTTGATTTCTTGAGCTGTACAGTGGCATTTCATCCTTCTTGCCAAGTGTTGTAAAAGTTCCTTTAGCAACTTGAATTTCAGCCTGAATTTTTTAACATTGGCAATCAAAAATAGAATCAGACTTCCACTTTGGTGAGCTTTGTGAACATCGCTTCATATTAAATATTTTTAGTATGTTGTAGATTGAGAAAAGGTCTGAATTTGTCTAACTGGAAAATAGCTTAGGCTACTGACTGTACTGAACACAGATGTGTTTTATTACAGGAGTATATATCTGTAAGATTGTAGGGCTGGGTTGTTTTTTTTTTGTTTACACTGTACGCCTGTGTTTTAGTTAGAATGCTGGAGTATATCATCAAGTACACATTTTCCACTTCATTAATAGTTAAACACTTTCAGAATTCTAATAATCCTACAAACTTCACAGAAGTATGATTTTCTTTTTGATGCCTCACTCTATTATACACTAACACATCATGTTGGAATCTGAATTATTTCTTTGTAAACACAGTTATACTTTAGTCTTAGACCAGTAGCAAAGTATTATGTATGAGAAAATGGAAAACAGCAAACTATTTTAAAACAAGACTAAATTTTAAAGTGTTTTCATTTTATGTTAAGTATATGCAACCTAGCCAAATGACATTTACATTTGATTCTGGTCGTGATATAGAGATAATGCTGTATGAAGCCAAATCTTTCCTTTCCCAGTGTCCAAAATATGCCATGCTGGAACTGTAGAAGGAAAAGCGTTTTCTTATAAGCCTAAATCTAGCTGAAAAAATGAATTTTGTATAGTTTTCCCTCTCAGCATACAAGTAAGACTATTAACTGTGCTATGAGTTGGGAAAAGACTGTCTGTTTTACCTGTATTTACGTGACCAATACATGTTTCACATTTCTGTATGTACACAACTTTGTATGCACATATATACTGCTAAACTGAAGCATGTCCATTCTTGTCTCCATAAAAATTTCAAAAGCAAGCTTTGTTTCTTATTTTATAACTATTTTTGAGGTTATCCAAAAGTAAAACCAATCTATGTAAGAGTTAACATTTTGTATGCTTCAATTTCTTTCATCTTAAAAAAGTACTCATTCTCTCCTTATCCTACAAATACTTGTATTAAGAACTTTTGGGAAAATTTTTTATTGAGTCTTTCCAGTTTATTTATAACAAGAGTAGTGACAATGAGATTATGCTAATTGCAGGTTAGGCACGACACTACTTCGGTGATGTCAGTGACTTAGAGGACATTCGGAGGTCACATAGCCAAACAAAGGTTTTCTTCTTGCCTTTCCCACTTGAATCTCCATGTATGACAGATAAAAAATAATTCTTTTATTGCTTTTCTTTTTGAATTCCAGAGATAGCTCAGATTGGACCCAAGCCCAGGCTATCAGGGACTTTTGAAGACTGAACTCTCTAGTGTCCTTAAACATTCAACAGAAGGTACAAAGTGCAGGATCACAGGGTCCTTTTAGCTCACACTCTGGGGCAACGAACTGAAACTACTTTTATAAGTTGTAAAGAGAAAAGGAATATCTTCACCCTTCACTCCATAGTCGCCACATTTTATGCCTCTTAATGATCTCTTTGTTCATTTGGAAGGTTTGTTTGTTTGTTTTTGTTGTTTTGTCTGCAAGGGCAACATTGGTGACCATTTAAAAATCATGAAAACATTTAAAACCCATGAAAACAGCAAGCTGTTCTGCTGCACTTCCTTGCTTTGCAGAAAGCTAAAACTCTACCCCGTGAAACATGGTGGTACATACATTCCAGTCAATCATCTTAAATACCCTTTCCATGTTGTTACTGTCTCTATATACGGACTTTCTAGTTCCACACCTAGATCTCCTACCACGGGGAAAAGTATTTGGTTGCTCCAGTAGCAACCCTTTCTAAAAAGCAGCTACAAGAAGAGGTGTAAATGGTGCAGTCTTCTATTCCAGTGCCTAGTGCTTCTTGCAAGAGCTGTCTGAGGTTGTTGTCCCTCCTGTTGTCCAGGGGATGATTCCAAATCCTTCCACCAGAAAGGCAGATGTGTGAGAAGTCCCAGCTGAATTGCAGCGATGTCTCATATACCACTGCAGAGGCCTCTTGGATCCTGAAACACTGCTTGGACAACAATGGAGCTACATGCGTGCAGAGCACAGATGCCAAATTCAGCTTCAGTGTTGAAGCAGTTTTACTACATTTGGCTGCTGGGTTCCCATAATTTTTGCTGTACGTGAAAGAATGAAACTACTGATCCTTTTATGTCTACCCCAATGGACAAAATGCCAGATATATAAGATCTAGTTGGACACAAGCATTACTTAGCTTAAGGTCTTGCAGTGAATGCTTGGTAATTGGTTAGTCTTTGAAAAAACCTTGATAAAATCCCAGAGGACTGTAGAGAAGAGCTCAAGTATTTATCTGAAAAAGACTGCACGTACTTCCCTTCGGGTGGTTTTTAAGGTGTGGATTAAATAAGTTTGTCTATGACAAACTTGATTCACTGTTAGGCAGTCATTCTTACTGTAGATTCCAGGTACTAGAATAGATAAATTGTGTTTTGAGATAGTTTATTTATTCAGAAGCAAGCAGATAAAACTTCCAGTCTTTGAAAGTATCTGATGTGACAAGAGAAGTTTGAAGGGTATTTCCCATAGTGGAGATAGTTGGAATTTCCAGATAAGTATCACATATTTAATAGGGCATGTGTCTGGTAACCTTTATACATTCACTTGCATCTCTGAAGAAAAAAAAAAAAAGATGATCCCTTTAGTCAGTGAATGCTCTGGTTTCCTTTTACCCCACCAGTATTCTTGTGGGACAAGTGTACATAGAGGTAAATTTTCGAAGAAAAATAATCACGTGTAGAAAAAACACTGGTCACTGAGCTGACATTGGTCCTTAGGAATGTAGTCGAGGGCTTGTGATGTGTGGGTCTGTGGAAACATTACTTCAGAGCCTCAGCAGATGTTGAAAAATAGACATGAACATAAAGGAATAAAATGGAGAGTGAAATGCATCTTTGTACTGCTGTATAAAGCCATAAGGTGTCTGTATTTTGTAGTGGTAATGGTGCCCTACCCCAAAAGGACTGTAGCAGAACTGGAGAAGAGTTCAGAGATGGTTGACGGGGATAACTAAGGTATGTGCAGCAGTGTCTGAGGAGCAGCTAAGTATGATGGGGCTCTAGCTGGGAAAAGATGCAAGTGGAAGACTGGATGACTGAGAGATACAAATTGATGAGTGATGGGGAAAGGATGGATAGTGACCAGTTTCTCTTTTTCTCATAATGTGAGAACTGGGAAGCAAAAGGATGTTCTTCATCCAGTGAGCTTTTGACTTCTGGCAATACATGTATGATGTGTGCTGGAAATTCACATGGCTGAGAATGGCACTGGGGAAGTTCCCAAAGGAGAAGCTTACTGAATAGATCTGGTTCAAGCAATCTGAAAAAGATTAGAGACTTGGAGAGAGTATTAATGTTCTTGTATGCTTCCCCTGGACAGCTGTTTACAGTGCTGCCGATTGCTGGTGATAATGGACTTTTGGTTTGTACAGGTGTAAATACAGATGTTCTTAGCTCCTTTTACGTTCACAGTTTCTAGTGTTTTCACAGTGGGCTGTAGGATGATGGATATTTCAGATGACAAGTTAGTTCCACACCTGGTTTGGTTTTTTCCCATTTTGACATGTCGCTCTTTTTAGTTTCCTTTTCATGAGTTTTAGTTTTCTCAGAAACTGAATTTTTTTCTACTTGCTTGAAAATAATTCTGAAAATTTTAAGGGAAGTGTTTTCCCTTTTATTCTAGGGTTTGTGAAGTCCGTATAATTAAAAAAGTCGGTAAATTTCTTTATCCAAGATTTGTGTATTAATGTGCAACTCTTTACCTTTCCTTGCCTCCCTTCCTATTATCAACCATTCGTTTTCTTCACAGAAGCAATGTAAGATTTCCCAGTGTCATTGCCTGGTATGGATTCTATCTTTTATCCTGTAAGTGTCTGGAGAGCTGCCACCAAATGCCTGGCCCATGGTACCAGCCATCCTAAGAGGGAAGAGCATCACTGTTCATTCATTACCCAACTATACATTTCTCTGAAAGACAGCTTACAAGCAAGGGCTCCACTTACTGTAATGCTGGCCACTTTTTTCCATTGTGAGAAACAGAGTAGTAGGGTGAAAATGAACTGTTTGATTCCCTCTGCAGTTATTGTCCTAAAACTACAACTCTTATTTTCACATGGAAATGTGATGGTTCATTTATGGTCCTGAGCTGTAGCCTTGTAAGGAAACTTGATAGTTAACGTTTTCGAGTTGAAAGTAGTGGATCATTTCTGCAAATTCCTTTGTCTGATCTACCTAGAACTCAATGGACAATATTACAGCTGTGTTTTTACATGTAGAAAGATTAAGAGAGGAGAACTGTTGTGTATGCACACATGGAATTGATATAATAGTGATAATACAGATCTAGTTGTTGTTCTCTGCCTGGTTTGCAGGATGTTCCAGTGAATGGCTTTTGCATACCATTGGAAAGAAAACACTGCTGGTGTCACTAGGAGTTCAGTGTTTCGCTGAGCCTCACTCTTCCTTAGTATAAGCCTTTTGTGAAATACTGAGCAATGCTGTGATTTTTTCTCATGAAGAAATCTAGTATTTCTGTAAGCATAGCTGAGTTCCTTGTTGTCCAGGTTTCATGTATATTTATAGGCCCATGGTTTAACCCTGGCGGGCAGCTAAGTCCCACACAGCCACTCACTACTCCACAGTGGCATGGGGGAGAAAGAAGAGTAAAAGTGAAAAAACTTGTGGGTTGAGATAGTTTCAAAGTAAAGCAACAGCAATGTGCACAAGCAAAGCAAAACAAGGAATTCATTCAAATGGGCTGGCAGTTGTTCAGTCACCTCCAGGAAAACAGTGTTGCATCACTGCAGGTAACTCTGACTTGGGCAGAAGCACCTTAACTCCAAACCCTTCATCCCTCTTCCCCCAGCTCTGTTTGTTGAGCATGACACCGTGCAGTGTGGAAGGCCTCATGGGGTCAGCTGTCGTGGCTGTGTCCCCTGCTACCTCCTTGTGTATGCCCAGACTTCTTGCAACTGGGCTGAAAGAAAAATGAAAAGTTACCATCAGCCAAAGCTGATATGTCCCAAGGTGATGATTCCTCTATTCCCACGACAGAACGTTTCCTGTAAAGCCTTTGACTGAAGGTTGTTCTTCTGAAATACTCACCAGAAGTTTATTGCAAAGTAAGTTTCCTGCATCATCTAAAATATCCTTCTGAACATTTTCTCTGGTGTCCATTAAAATTTCCAAGATCTGACAGGCCTTACCATTTTCTGTGGTAACTACCTGCACACTCCTCAGCATATAGTCCTTACCTGACTCTCTAATTATCAGCTGCGTTTTAGTTTTTACCAATTTTCCAAGCATGTGTGTCAGATTTGTTGGTCTGTGGTTCTCTTACTTCCTGCAACCTATTTCTCTACAGAACTGTACAGAATATGCAACATACTTAGACTCTTGGGAGGTTTATGTTTTAATTCTCTTAGAAAACCACCCAGTTTTGGTGAAAGGATACTACTAATGTTTATAGAAAGGTATCTGGTCCTCTTCCATTTGCCCACTGGAACAGGTGTTTTGAAAGTAATATTGTTTTTTTCAGAGAGAAGAAAGTGTCCTGGCCCAAGTGGCATCAGAGTATGTTCTCAAACACCAGGAAACTTTTAGAACCAAATTTCTTACACAAGTAAATTGCTTTTCCATCTTGTCTTTCTGCTTCCCTGAAGCCTCTGTGATAAAGGGAGGGAATGAAGCTATGCCCTTGCATGGGTTACTTCAGCTCCATGTGGACAAGAGGGCTTAACAGTTTTGAAATGCAAAGTTGAAGTTGAAATGCCAGTGCATTTCGACTCAGGGGCTCTTCAACTGGGTCATGAGCTGCATTAAGTTGTGCTAGAGATACTGATGCAAACTCTTCAGGAAGATGTTAAATTCTTTGCAAAACTTCTTTCTGAGCTGGAGCAGCCTGTAGAGCTTCTGGGAAAAGTTTTGCTGAAGGTGGAAATTCATACCACAGCTTCCACTCCCTTGTGAAAACATCATGGTGTAGGGTTTGGTTTGCCACAGTTGTATCAGTCCTGTTTGCACAGTTTTCCAGCCTTCCCCTCTCACTCTGCCCTGCATCACATTTGTTTACCGCTTTTGAAATGTGGGTAGTTATTCAAGGGAGAAAATTATTCTCCTCCTAGTAAGTACATACTTTTTTTGAAAATGTGGTTCACCTCTGCAGGACGTGCCCTGCTGCCATCTCCCATTACTTGGTAGTTGTTTGGACTCTTCATTGTTGAAGGAGCTTGCTACTGGATAGTTACCTGCTCTTTATGACAGGGATAGAGGAATGAAGAAACTAAGTTGCAAGCACTGCTTCTAACAGACAATAATGACTGAATTAATTTGAATTCGAACTAAATATTATCTGTTAGTGGCAAACATGGAGAGGCTGGTTCCTCAAGGGAAGGAACTGGGACTCTGTATTAAAAGCCTCAAATACTCTTGTGAAAGAACAGCTCTGGCTTAAAATTTCTCAGTCCATATGCAGTAGTATCTGAGATCATGTTTATTTCCTGTGTTTAGCTTGGTACAGCCACCTGTCAAATTATGAGGCAGACACCGAGTAGCTGTTATTTGCTTTGAAAGCTTGTGAGTATCATCTGGAAAAAAAAATGAACGGTCAAGTTCTGAGTCTTGTCTGACAAAATATTTTTTTAACGAAATGGGTAAATTGCCTGTGTAAACTTGCAAGTCAGAGATTATGAGTAGCTTGAACGATGGTATTGTCTATTGATACAGAGGAGACAGCTCAGTTCTAGTAGTATTCTGGGCATGAAAACTTCTAGGAAAAACAGGAAATCCTGCAAGAAGCTAGAGTAAGGAGACATTTATTATGTTATGCAGCACTTTTATGTTTTCATTTCTAAGTAATTTTTTTTTAATTACACATAGCATTTTTGACTGTGTTTACCCAAGTCTGGTTGGCACTCCTGCAAAGTGAGTGTCTATCTCTAGAATGACTTTTTTTTCCTTCTTAGAGTTCTGTACTATTTTTAAAAAAGAGAGAAGCAGAAAGAGAAATGTAATGAAACAAGTAAGTGTATGAAAGGGTACAACTGAACCTGCATTTTGTGTGCAGATACACAGCCTGAAAAAATGTGTCTTATTTTGCTTATAAAAGTAATGTAAAAATTTCAGGTAATTGCATATTTTGTGAGTAACTGTTGCAAATTATTGTGGCTCTATCATCTATGCAATAATACAATTTGAAAAGAAAATGAATACATGATAGTAAAAGCTTTTTGAAATTAAGGAATCATGGCTTTTTTTATAAATTTATTTGAAAATTTCTCTATTGGTCACAGTTGTAGATTGTGACATTTGGTGACACATGGCAATAAGGGACATGTTCAGGAAAGCATGGACAAAACTGTTCAAACGTTGCAAAGCTTTTGCTGGAAATTCTGAATCTAGAACTTGTAATTCTTTGGTCTGGATTTCAGCGTGGCTGCTCGAATACACACATAACAACATAGCTAAAATAACAGCATGAAGTCTTGAGCTGTTGTTTGCGGATACATTTTCAGGTTTGGGCCTCGGTAGGTACAGAATAGACAGTGGGATTAGTTAAATTGCTTGCTATTTTTGTCTTGCTGCTGGAAATCTGGTGAGTGAACCAAGTGGGTTTGTATTTTTGCAGTGGTGATGTCTGCCCAGTTTTAAGGCTTTGGTAAGCTCACATCCTCTGGGTAGAAGATGCTGTTGAAATATAAGATAC
>VZTA01001621.1:64103-110097 GCA_013398855.1 Mohoua ochrocephala | reverse complement strand
GAAGGGAAATATTAATGCATTTTCTATTAAGCTAAATATAGATGTACTGATAACTGTGCAGTGGAAGGATGGCAGCACTTTCAGTAGCACTTTTTTAACCATTAAAATAATTCCTGGCAGCTTCAGGATGGTTTAAGCATTATCTTTTTTGAGTCTACTTAAGATGTTCATGTAAATAGGAGGTGATATGCAGATACTTTACTTGGTGGATCAATGGCTTGACATTGCACAATATAATTGCACAGTGTACAAGGCACACCATTATCAAATTTCATTCTTGTAATAGTTCTTCCAAACAATTGCCTTCCTCTATCCATTGTTCACAGCTTTATCCCATTGTTTCAGCACTCAAGAGCCCAAACCTCTAAACACAGCTGTAACCGGGCGTGTAGAAATAATGATCTATATTTTACATTTAGGAAACATTGTTTAATAAAGGTGTTGCTGGCACTGGCAAACATTTAGGATTGTTCTTACAGAACCTGAAACTGGAGGGCACTGTCTGTCTGCACATCCAAAAGTGCATGAGGAGTTGAAAACAATGAGATGCCTACCTGTAATAGGAGAAATAGAGACAATTAGCCATCCGAAGCATCTAAAAGGATTTGGATTCCCCTGACATGCAAGATGTGTGTTTTAAGGCTGGGTCACATCAAGTATCAATATCCTAAGAGTGAAGCAGTCAGCATTATTTTATGAACCTTTTATGCAACCCGGAGAGCTCTTCAGTCCCTGTTCACATGCTCAAAGATGTGCATGTGTTTAAGTGCATTCTGGGACATGGCTAAATTGCTTTGTGCCTTGCAAATGTAGCCCTGAAGTCATCTGGAAATCTCAGCTGAGTTTAGACCTCATAATTGAATCCTTTTTTCATCTTCCATGGTCATCAGGAGGTGTCCTGCTGATGACCTGAGGTGACCTGAGGTGTTAAGTGTCAATTGGTGTACAATAGTAGCAGTGAATTCAGGAAAGGGAACTGGCCTGAATTCTTCCATGTTGCTGATTGCCCATGCTGAAATACAAAGTTTTCCTGTCAAATGGAAGATAGATATGACAGTGCTTATTTCATTCTTAAAACTTTCCTCCATGTATAAGTTTAGATGTGTGAATCTGTGTTTGACATGTGTGGACAAAGTGGCTGATGTTCATGCTGTACTCAGTGATGACATTTTCCTCATGATTGTCTGAAACCAACTGTGTTTTTATTGCCTCTGTACCTTTGGCAGAAACCAACTTCAAATCAGAACTCTTTTCTTGCATTTGTGTCAATAAGTTAGTTGTGGTACCTTGAGGCACTTGAACCAGATCTGGCCAAAGGTGGGATTTCATTTACATGGGAAATTATGGTGTTTTGATTTTTTTTTCTCACAGATCATATGACTCTAAAACTTACAGATTTTTCCAAAGGACATATATTGTGAATTAAATGTTTTCTTAACTTCCCACCCCCAGCTTCCCCAATCCACTGGACCAATGATGTTGACAGATTCCTATTTGGAACCACGGAGCAGGAGGTGTAAGTCTCTGGACCCTAGTTCCAGCTAGGCTCTGAGGTGATGCTAGGTTTCTGGATGGACAGTCAAGAAGTTAAGATTCTCAGTTTCTAACTGAAACAAATTCTTTGGGACTGAGCCTGGTGTGCTGCAGAAGTTTGTTGCAATCAAGCCTTGGCCCCAGAGCTCTTTAGTTTTATGTTTGTCACTTACTGATGAAGAGGTTTATTAAAAAAAAATCCTGAATGGCTGTAATAGAGTATCTTTATTAAGTGAAGTGTCACTAGTTCAAGAGATAAATGCACATTAATATTTATCACTCACTGAATGCTATCAGAGATTACATGAAAAATGACTTTCGCTTTGATATTTCATCTACTGTGATCTGAATAAAAAGTTTTGCGTAAAAAAATTCCCAAACATAGCTATTCAAGAAGAGTTGAGAGTGTTGCAACAGTTTGGAGTACAATATATGGCTAAAGAGATGTTAGAAATATCCAATAAACTTCAGAAAATGCAATACTAAGGTTGCATTTTAAAAAAAATCCCTGTGCAAAGTAATAAAAACTTCAAATAAGAGACCCAAACAGTTGAATTCACTGTTTAGGTGAAGCCATGCGGCATATGTATGATTGTGATGATGGAATTACACTGTTGGAATAGTAAACAGTCTTAAATTAATTTTTAGAATCCATGTTTTTCCTCCTCTAGTCTCCCTTTCCTGATATCATCACGGCATGCAAATGGATACTGACCCTTTGAACTTACCACCTTTGCAAAGAGATGCATAGCACTACTTATTAAAAAAACAAGATAAATTGTTAGCAGTATTATTAATTGTTAGTAGTATTATTAATTGTTAGAGATTCAACCAATTCTTTGTCATGCCTCATAAATAGATATGAGGAAAAAAAAGCAGTGTGGAATGAAAATGCAGTTTTCAAGCAATTGCGATATGATATGATATGATATGATATCATATAATCGGTGTAAGGCTCATGATCACGTAAGAGCTAATCTATGTGATCTTAAAGCAGGTCTCTGTGAAAATTGGCCGTTCAGTTATTCCATGTCCCATTAGCACATCCTTGTGGTAGAAGCTCTGAGGAAGTTCCCAGGTGTACAAAAAAATTCCGACATACTCTTGCTGTTTTAGGGAAAAGGATAGCAAAAAAGATGAGAGGACTACCTGTCTAGACCTGAATGTACAAGAATTTTTCATTGTTGTCGGAAACAAGGCGGGGTAGCACCCTCCAACTTTGTGTACAGTCGTGGTGTCAAGAGTTGCATGTGTGCGTTGGAGGCAGCAGTCCAATTAGAACACGTTCAAATAGTTGCACTGAGGTTACATGCCTGTGGCTGGGGGGGACATGCCATTGCTAATCCAGCTCTTGGCTGGATTACCTTTGAAAAATAAGAAATGGATTCCTCTTCCACGTGTGAAAAGCTTTTGGCCCTCTTGAGTCCAGTTTAATGTTGCATCTGGGCTGAAGAGAAAGAGGGTAATGAAGCCTTCACATCCTGTCTGGCTTCCTGCAGGCTTGATCAGAGGGGAGAAAGCCCTTTGCCAGGAGCTTTCTGGAGGGATAAAGAGTCTGGAGCAGCCTCTCTATGTGCTTCTGAGACATGCTGGGGTACGTTTGTAGAGCTACATGCCAGGTTTTGGTCCCACTGGGTACCATTAGAAATGACTCCTGAAAGTGACACCTGAAAGCGAGCCCACTTTTCTCAGTCCTTCAGGCCAGTTCCGAGACAAATGTTCTTTCTCCTTTTTATCCTCCATAGTTTTCAGAAGTTGTTGGTGGAGTGAAATCAGAACCCAGTGCTCAAGCTCCAAACTGAAGTGTTTTGCCATGAGATTTTTCTTTTTTTAGTCTTGATGGACATACAGAAGCCTATACATCTAAGACAGAAATGAAGGAATGGATATTGTGAATTCTGGTGTTGCCTGGGGCAATGTTATCTTGCACATCTGTTCTGTCCACACAGCTTTCTGAACAATAAATGTCTCCTTCTCTGTGGGATGTTCAGCTTCCATTCATGTCCCCAAGGACTTTCACGTTAGGGCAACTGAGCAGCTAAGGTATGCTTTAGCAAAGTAATTGTAACACTGTGAGTGAATTAGAATTTAAAAAAAATTAAAGAAGGATGAAAAAAATCTTTCTTCCTCATTGTAAGAAGCTCTGTTTTATTTCAACCGTCTCTTTTCTCACCATCTCAGTTCTGTAAGCATATGGTTAATTTTTCCTTTGTGTCATTTAGAACCAAGTTTCCAGTAGAAAGAGAAAAATGTAAGTAAAAACATAGTTAAGTGGGTTTACTCAAACCCCACTATAAATTGAAACTCATCCCTTATCCAAATCTGTCACTTCTTCTTCCTTAATGTAAATTACATATTCAGTAATTCACTGATTTTAGCACTCCCATTTCTCCCAAGTTGTTGATGTAGCTCCAAAACTTTTGAAATCCAGGTCATAATATTTCTTACTTTTCTCCAAATACTTTTAGCTTCTAGTTTCTGCTGGCACAGATGAACGTGGTGCAAGCAAAGGGCTACTGCTCAGTAGAATCTGATGGTGGTCCTGTCCCACTGATGGCCATGAAGGGAGTAGCCCTTGTGGAATGCTGTAACCTGCCCTGAACATAGCTAGCTGCCTTCCAGCTGTGTGTTTACGCTGCCATATTTACCAGTACACTGAGAGACTATTTATTATCCTGAGTGTTAATAGTCCTTTAAATTTTTTCCTGCCTTTGTGCAGAAGGAGATCTTTTTTCAACATTTCAGCATTTGAAGAAATATATTTTTAGCATTTTCTACAATTCTTAAAAGGAGGACAATTGTAAAAGGGCTTTTTTAAATAAATGGTTTGTTCAATTTAAATTCAAAGATGTTTGTTTTGAAACTTTAAGAAGTGAAGTCTAAAACTGAGATATATTTTGGTGTGATGTGGCAGTGGAAATACTGAAAGATAGACTCAAGTGTTTGGGAATTGAATGTGCATTGACTAATTGTATTGCATTTTTTTCTCCTTTGGATGCTGCCTCAGACAATTCTACCAGAAATCCCCTTCCATATGAAAAATTTGTTGCTTGGTATCTATCGAATTGTGAACTCCCAAGCACTGAGAAGAGTTTGTGACTTAGAACCTCATAAATCATCAGACTGTCTCTGAAACCTGTACATTTTGACGCGCTTTTTAAGTCCACAAAATTTGTATTGTCAAACTGTTTGTCTCCAGCTTTGAGACAGGTTATTTTTTAGTTGTATTTAGTTATATTCTGAAAGTGTGGCGCTCATAATACCATGGGCATGGGATCAATGAAGAAGCGAGCCATCAAATACTGAAGCTTGCAAAAGAATTGTAAAATACAGCAGTCCTTGGACTACTTTCCATAAGACATCACAGCTAACAAATTATTTGAAAACATGGAGCTTGTCATGTGTTCGTTCTTCTAAAGCTTTTGAAAATATTACTTATTCCATTCTTTCTTCTTTTATAGCGCTTAGAAGTTGTTGTCCAAAGCTAGGACACCAGGCCAGCTTCTGCAGAAGAAGAACAAAAAGTGGCCCAAATATTTTGATATCCAGTCTTTTTGATGTAATGCTCCTCCATCCAGGTTGTCTCCTTTCTGGGTGAACTCTGGTGACAAGTGAATAGATCATACAAAGCATGTATCTAGTGAATGTATCTTCCTTTTAAGATCGCAGAAAATTTATACAGGGGCTCATTCTTACCATTTCAATTCTTTTTTTTTTTTAAATTGCTTACTGTATTTAAAAAAAGGGAAGTTTCTTACAGACATTTGGTATTCAAAATTTGCAGTCAAGATAGTGTTATTGTGACAAAAATTTGGAGTCTGATGGAGGCAGATAGTCTATTACTTTCTAAAATCGTTGAATCATGCTTATCTCATTCTTTGCTTTACAAACTACTATCTAGGCCATTGATGACGTGCTTGAACTATAACATCTAAAATAAAAATCTGGTTTATTGTCTAGATACAGAATGTGAACCATCATCTTCTTTCTAGTAGTTGCTCATAACAGATGCTTGCAGGATAAGTGTGAACAAAACAAGCTGCACACAGAGTGAACATTTCCCAGGTGTACTCTGCTAATTCTGCCCTCCATAGCTTTGGCTTTATTTACAGCCTTGGATAAGAATTTCGTCAGTGCTGTTTTTCAATCTGTAAATTAAAAAATGACCCTCAAATGCATGAAGCAGGTGGTATAAAAATCTAGGTATAAAATGCTTTGGAGGTAGAACTTTTACTGCAGATAGGTCAGGTAGGGTGATGCTTAATGTTGTCTTTTATCAGCAATTCAATTTTGTCTCGAAGATGCATATTTCCTGAAATACTGATGGTTTACTTTATTTATTCATACCTTGCAAGTTTGGCTGCCTGTGATTAAGCTGAGTGTTTCCTAGAGGATTTATAAGGCATTTCTAAGTCTTCATCAAACATTTTCTATTGGCTTTTGAATAGACATCCAGTAAATCACAGAGGAACTATGACCAAATGTGTCTGGCACAGGGTTCTTCAGTGTATACTGAAAATTATTTTTAAAACTTCTGAAGGAAGAGAAAGAATACAGTCGGCACAAAGCAAAGCATTCATTGAAAGTATGTCTATACTCCTGAGCCAAACTGAGGTTTGTGTGTTGTTATGCCTCCTCCCATGTAATATTTTTGTAAAGAGTAATAAGATTAAAAGGCTTTTATTCTCTCAAAAGTAGAAGTGTCATTCATATTTTGTATATGCACCAGGTAATGTGTTGGTAAGCATTGTGATGTTATTATTATTGATGTAAAATTGCTCTCTGGAGAATTTAAAAACTTTTTTCTTTAATTAAAAAAAAATAAAAGGAAAAATTGGCAATAGCTGTCATTGTGGTTTGTGATTAAAGAGTACTCAAACAACTATAACTAAAGTGTGATTTTTGCTATAACATTGACCATAGGGGACAATCATGATTAATGTGGAACTGACTGGGAGAAATATCCTTGGTCAGGATATTTTATGGTTTTATACTGAAAATCTTTAAGCAATGTTTGGAAATTCACCAATTGTATGTATGTGTATTTTGTCTTTTAGGGCATACAGGACGATTGTTAAAATCTCTGTGTTTCACCAGTCTGTCATTTCTGCTGCTGCACATCATCTTTCAGATTACAATAAACAGTCTTGAAGCTGGAAAAACTATTGGACCTGGTTTTAACTGTGAGTAAAACATTTTCGTTTTTATTAGCATTTTAAATGTCCAAGTGCTTCAGTGGTTTGAAAGGTGAAGGGTTGATGAGAAGGCACTTAGCTTTGTGCTCCTGTGGGTTTGCAGCTTGCTCTTGTTCTCCAGCTTTTTACCTTAAGAATTACTGTTAGTAAGGCAGGAAGACTAGAAGGGTTTAAGAAACAAGAGAAATGTATATATAACTACTATATATATATATATATATTTAAAACTATATCGTTCCCACCAGAGATGCATTTTCTTTGAGTTTACCACTTACTATTGTATGTCTTCATCTTTTAGGCTTTCTCAAAATCACCTCAGAACCTGGGGAAGGCACACATTTGTGTCATTAGATCATTCAGTGGATTAAGAATAAAATGAGATAAAGTAACAAACCTCCCTCTGTCCATGTATTATGCCCCTCTCTGGCATAACCGTCTTTAGTTTTTCATTTAATTTAACTTTAAATATTGATTCCAAAACTTATATTTCTAAACAGTGTTTGTCTCTTTCTTGCCTGTGTTTATGGGAGGAAGGATTTTCAATTTTTCATTTGTGTGTAAGCTCTACTTAAAATATATTGCATGACATTTTGTATCTTCCTCTCTCAGGAAATGTTGTTCAATAATTCAGAAAGCAAACATTCTTTATTGTGCAGAAGTTAATTAAAATATCTATCCAGTGATTTAGATATGTAACCTCCAGGTAGAAACTATTTGTACTTGTCTTACCGTGCTTACATTTAACATTTAAACCTGTCAACTTACCTTTGATAAATGCCCATTTAATTTATCACAAGGTATGCTGCTGCCACTTGAGTAAACAGTTGTACTACAATTCAACACAAGAAACCTTATGTGAAGTAAAGGATTTGACTTAAAGTAACAAAATCCTGAGGAAACTTGAAGCGAGCATTACCATTTCTCCTTTAACTTAAACCATTTCCTAAAGTAGAAAGCATAATTGTGTTCATAAAATACCAGTTTTACCTGAAATATCATGGGCTTTGTTGGTTCAAATCAGGCCTTCAGACTCTAAAAATATCCTTTCTTTTTTTTTTTCCAAAAATGTTTATCACTGACTGAGCTGGATTAGTTGTTTTCCTATATGTGTTTAACATTTTTATGACTACAAAGACATAATTTTTAGTTACGTTGGAGTAATTGCATCATCCAGGCACCATTTTTATGAGTAGAGAGTTCCAAGCCAGAGATGCAACCACTGACTTTTTCCTCCTCTTATGGTAGGAACCGGGGTCTGCAGGGGGAATTAAAAAAATTTATTTCATCCTGAAGAGTCCACCCTTCGAGGTGAAATGTACCATTTTCTACTGTTTATTCACAGTTGTTGAGTGTAGCAGTTCCTCTTCCAGCTGCCGTTAGCAATGATCTCCTTACCTGGGGCCTCACGGGGCAGTGGGTATAGCTGTAGTGGGTATAGCATTAAATGTTAGCAGATGGCTCTCTGACACCAAGGCCCCTTGACATGACATTCCCACACACTCACCATGAAGCCCTTTTTGCCTCCCGAGAGCAAAGGGTGGTTTGAAGTTGCCTGTTGGGGATGTTATTTGTTCCAGGGGAACTCCCAAACTGTGCCCGAGTTGTTTGGGAGAGAAGCTGGTTGACCAAAGTTGTTCCAAGAGTTTTTTAACTGTAAAGTGGCACCATTTAGTTTACTGGTTTGGCTACAGTCAGTGAGATCCAGGTGAAGCTAGTAAAAAGGGGAAGCTGATACTGGCATTATGGATGCCAGACCCCCAAGGTGCTGAAGGAGAAGTTAAAGACTGTTGTGAATGTAGGGGCTAGAAAAGGCCAAAGCATTTGCCAGATCAGGGAATAAGGTCAATTATTGTCATTTTATGGAACCAGATGGTACTGTGTGGGTGAGGAGAAGACAGAATTCCCGCTCCAGAAAGCACCTTGGTAGTACTCCCTGTTGTAACAATTTGTTGCCACAGCCCCACTGTGTTTGCTGTTCCCCAGCCATATGAAGAGTGCTGTACAGAGCTGACTGCAGCTGTGGGCTGAGCCCTAGCTGGAGAAATGACAGCACTTCGCCCGTGGCGTCTGCACAGTGTTATGATCTCTGCATTTTAGACTTGCTGTTAATGTTTATCCAACTCTTTTTGCTCAATAAGAAGTTCAGAAGTGTAGACTGGAAGACTGATGTGTTCTGTTTCTCTATCCAGACCCAGATCCACTATTAATAAAACATTTTTTTACAGCTACAGTCTTTTCTGATGCTTATCATTAGGAAATTTTTCTTCCATTAGTCAAAATATCCTGTCTTCATCCTTCAGCCTGATGTGGAAATGAAGAAAAACTTTCCATTAGCCTTTATGGTTACCCATTTTGTATTTGAAGGCTGCAGTCGTATTTGTTGTATGTATTTCTCTCGTTCTCTTCTCTTTACACAACCTCAGCGCCTTCAAACTTTCTTCATGCATCACATTTTCTAGGAAGGAGATTATTCTTATTGTTTTTGGTCAACTTCTGTTTTCTCCACGTGTTTCGGGTATTTCTTGAAGCTCAGTTTCCAAAGCTAGATACTATTTCAGCTGAGAATTTAGTGGCATATACTGAAATATAACAATTACCCAAGTGTCTGCAAGTCACCCCCCCTCTTTATGAATTACTGTGTGGTACCTTTTGCAATGGTCTCACACTTTTTATCTGTGATTCGCTGAAACCCACAAATCCTTTTCTTCAAAACAGACCTTTTTTTTTCAATCCCATCTTTATGTAGGTGAGTATTCTTACAGTATAGTGGACGTTTATGTTTGCCCTTTTTTTTTTCCAGAATAGTTTTATTTATCAAGATTGTTCTATCTCCTTGTTTGCTAGTGGCTTCTCTTATAGGGGCCTTCTGCAAGTACACCTTTAAAAGGTTTTGGATAAATAAATTTTTGGGTTTTCCTTTAGATTTAATATTTGTTTTGATTTTGCTGGAATTGTAGTACATCCCCAAGTTTCAGTAAATTAAACCATGAAGGGAGCTAATGGACATTTTGACAGGACCCCTCTTAATTATCTGCCAAAGGTCTTGGGAGTCTGGGGAGGTCCTTGCTCACTGGAAACCAGACATTGTTATTCCAATTTACAAAAAGGGCATGAGGGAAGACCCAGGAATCTACAGACCTGTTATTCTAACCTCAGTTCCTGAAAAAAATGCATGAAAAGGATTATACTAGGTGCTACTGAAAGGCATTTAAAAAAACAATGCAGTCATCAGGCACAGTCAACACAGGTTCACAAAGGGCAACTCCTGTTTACCAAATTTGATTTCCTTCTATGGTAAAGTCACCAGCCCAGTGGGTGAAGGGAAGGTGGTGGATGTGTTTTTCCTGGATTTTAGTAAGGCTTTTGGTACTGTTCTCCTGGACAAATTGTCCAGTAGGTTCAGATGTGCTTGGTTGATGAACCGGCTGAAGGGCAGGGCTCAAAGGGTTGTGGTGAATGGGGCCCCAGGACCCTCAGGGCTCAGTTGTAGGGCCAGTCCTGTTCAATGTATTTATCACCGATCTGGATGCAGGAATTGAATGCACCATTAGCAAGTTTGATACCAACAATAATCAGAGTGGGAGGTGTTGTCTGGGACAAGATGCCTTGCAGAGGCCTTTGTGTAGTTAATCTAACTTCTGGCAATTTCAGAAATAGGTGAAGGGGAGGATACTTTTGTCTTCAAATTCTGTAGGTTAGTTTGTCTCAGTATTTTCAAATGCCAGTTTTCTGAATCAAAAGATCATTTTCTGGTTTTAGTTTTTCTTTTCACACTGCTGTATTAAAGCCTCTGACAATATTTTCATTTTGGTAACAGAAAAACTTGAAAAATGTTTAAATTAAAGGTGTGACACAGACTATCACCTCTTATACAGTTATAGTTTCATTTTGGAAGTGGAGAACAGCCATCCCTTTATCTTTTATATCTAGCAGCCGTTTTATTTGGGCCATCTGCAAACACAAACCAACCATGTAGAATTTCAGGTTCATTTCAAAATATTCTGCTATTATCCTGGACTTATGTAATTCAAATTCAGCTGATAGTTAGCGTTTAGGATAATTCCTGGAATGTTTAACTTCTTTGGTTTGTTATCTTTTTCATCCTCTTCCTCCTTTAGAGTTCATGTACGTTCTCTTTCAGGACGGCTACAAAGTGCTACAGCATTCTCTAAATTATGTTGGCACGTTGATAGAAGTGTTTAAAAATGTTTGGCCACAGAAAGTTCTTGTTTCTTAAGGGCCTTGTGAGTTTTGCCTAGCACTAATAAAATGTTGCTGTTAGTAGTCTTTATTTAGCTTAATGAAAGATTTCTGCTTAGCCACAACCTCAGTGTGTGGAACTGACACTGAATACCTCCCAGATAGTTTCTTTTTAAAATCAGAGTTCATATAGAAAGGAAAAGAATAAATACAGAAAGGGTGAGCTGGGCTAACCTTAAGCCATCAAGAGTTAGGTAATCAGTCTTGTTTCACTGATGACGTCCCCGTATAACAGACAATATGATTTTGAAATATAGCAGTATTCATGCGTAATAGAATTTTTTCGTTAAGTTTGTATTTCTGATGGAATAAAATTCTGATTATTAGATTAGGTAGTGTCTTTTGAGTACAGAGTCTGTGACACAGGCAATTGAAGATCAGATTACGAGGTAATAGTTGCATTCTCCAGTATGCACAGTATAGTTCTTTCCTAGGACTAGTTTTAAACATCTTTAAAAAGGGCAATACCACCAGCAGGAATGTTTTCCACAGTTTTAATTTTAAACTTGACTTCCAATACATTAGTGCAAGTATTCCTTATTATAATACTATGTAAGTATACACTCTGTAAGTGTATCGTCTTGTGTTTAGTCAGCCTTTAAAATAAGTCTGGTTTCTTTTTCTCTTTAATTGTAGTGATGCTCATCCATTTCTCATTTTGTGCTCCTCTACCGTCTCTTAGTCTTGACTTCTGCGAATGGATCTACTGAAATGCTTATTCTCCAGAACAGTATTTTTGTTCTTGAGAAATGCAACTTAGAATACTTAAACTACTCACCAATTAAGTTTGTAGTCAATGTTTCTTAGAATACCTAAAAGAGCATTTAAGGTATTTCTGGGTATTTTTCTTACACATCACATAAATGGGCTGATGGAGTTGAAACAGATACCTTTAAATCCTTCTACAGACTTTCTATGTATCTTTACATTTGTTTGCTGTGCCTGCTTTGAGTGATTTATTTACAAAATGGTTATATGTAGAAAAAGGGAGAATAGATTTAAAGCACCAAGTTGCCTAGATAGCTTCTCTGTTAGATCATGGGAACTAAAATCGGATAATTCTCTGTCCCTCGTATGCCATGGTGAATGTCAAACAAATGCATGCCACCATTGTGGAATCATAATAACTTTCTGCTTTAGATAAATTTTGAAATGATTTCTTGGCTTAAAAGACCATCCTGTGTTTGCATTACTACCAGCATGTCCCTGAGGTATTTGGTTATATTAGGAAGCAGCAATACCCAGTACAAATAAATTATGTTTCACCATTTATTGAAAGCTCAGGCTCGGGACTGAAGCTGACCTTTCATAGGAATGAATAATTACTCTCTCCTATATACCTGGTGAGATTTCATGTCTTTTATACCCTCCTGAGTATGCTTTTAAGGTTGTGCTGATTTTGTAAAGTACTGCTTTGGTAAAGGTTGTTGTTTATTGTTGGATTAATTAACTCACTGGAAATAAAGATGCTGTTTTTATTTATAAGGGGAAAAAAGATTAAAAGATTCCATACAGAGTTTCATATTTCTGTTTCAAAGGTAGGTGGCAGATGCATGCCAGTCTTTCAAATACCAACTCCTGCTTGGAGTCTGAGTGTATCTCATAGCCCCTTGTTGGCTGTTTTGACACATCATTTCATGGGTGACTGCCTTGAAAACACATTTTTTGAAAATATTGGAAATTTGAAATACTATTTTATGAAAAAAAATTCTGATAATTTCCTGACTATTAGTTGTCTTGATAATTTTGACAATTTTAATTTCAAAAATATTGCTTCATATGAAATGAAATTTATCTAAATGGCATTAAGAAAGCTACTAAGTTTATTGTAAGAAGCTTCTGAGCAGACGTCATGGCAGAGTAAGCATTTCAATACTGAAAAAGTCACTATGTGCTCTCTGATGGTTTTGCTTCCCAAAATCAAAGCTAACAGTAGCCTTCATTAAAGAGTTCTCAAGCACCTGCACCCCAGGCAAAACAGCTCATTCTTTCCTAACAAACACATCCATATCTCAACCAGGCAGATGCTCAAGGTGCTTTCCAAACAACTGGTTTAACTGCAAATTTATGAGATCTTCAGTCACCTCAATGGGATGAGCATCATACTCTTTCTTTTTGCTTAGTGAAATCTATATCCAACATTTTCCCATTGAAAGCGGACCTTGTCTTGCGGAACATCTACATTTTAATCGTATTTTTGTGTGTCAGCTCAAAGGTTATAATCTTGGCCAAAATCTGAGCAAAAAATAATGCCCTTAAACATCTAAGAAACAGTTCATTCTGTTACCACAGAAGCCATCAGATTGTACTTGTGTGGTTTCTGTATTAGTGGCAAGGGAAGAAGGTTCAGAAATGAACTCGTATTTCAAGAACAACTGTGGAATATCCAGTATAGTAAAATTTTTACAGGATCAAACAACCAGCTGTAGCACTGCAGAAGAATCAGAGTAACCTTTCATTGAGGGGATATATATTTTAAACTTGACATTGTCTGAGCCTGTGATGTCTATTACAGCAAATATAGTACAAATTTAGTCTAGACCTTTAGCTAAACAAGTTCCAGACTGGTGAGTGGTGCCTCAGTGGGGAAAAACAATTTTTACACCAATATTTTAATAGAAGAGATTATACAGATTCTGCATGCTGTCCAGCAAGACTGATAATACTAAATTCCATGATATAAAAGTCTGTTTTTAATGGAATTTAGATGCCTACATATTTTTGATGTCCCGAACTACAGTCGTTATTAATTGTTAAGTCAGTACAGACAGCCAGGTACCTGGAAAGACTATTTGTTCAGGTTTTATGAGTCATCAGTGTTGTGATTTAACCCCAGATGGCAACTGAGTACCATGCAGCTGCTTGCTCCCCCTACCTCCCAGTGGGATGGGGAGGAGAACCAGGAAAAAAAATGTTAGGAAAAGCTCAAAGCTTGTGGGGTGAGGTAAGAACAGTTTAATAATTTAAAGTAAGTAAACTGCTACTACGGGTGCTTTTACTAATTTTACTGAAAAAAAAAAGGAGAAAAATGTAACTCAAGACACACAAGCGACACACATGAAATAGAATTGCTCATCACCTGCTGACCAATGCTCAGCCTGTCCCCGAGCAGCAAACAGTCCCTTCCAGCCAACTCCCCAGTTTATAGACTGGGCAGGACATTGTAGGGTATGGAATACCCCTTTGGTCAGTTCGGGTCAGCTGTCCTGGCCATGCTCCCTCCCAGCTTCTTGTGGACCTCCTCACTGGCAGAGCATGAGACACTGGAAAGTCCTTGATTTAGGGTAAGCACTACTTAGCAACAACCAAAACATCAGAGTGTTATCAACATTATTCTCATAATAAACCCAAAACACAGCACTGTACCAGCTACTAGGAAGGAAATTAACTCTATCCCAGCAAAACTAGGACAGTCAGTTACTTCTTGTGTTTTGGCTTTTTGGTACGTCCTCACCAAACTGCGTGAAGCTTCATTGCTTATATTACTAACAGGATACTAAAGCCTGAGCACGTGAGAAGCTGAAAATATTTCCAGAATGCAGGTTAATAGAATTCTATAAAAATCAAAGCTAACTGTGAAAACTTCTTTATTAAAAGTCAATATTTGGATATTGTCCTTCTTATCCAAAGCAGTTAAGACTGTCTCTTGGTGATACCTACGTCTGCCCAGTGCCATGTGGATTGAAAAAACCCCCTTCTTTGACTTAGCTTGTAAATTCCTCTAAGAAGAAGCTTTTCCTCTTCTGTTGTTTGTACCCCACAACCTGCAGCAGGAGTCGGCTGGGTGGCTGGGGGCTTATGGAGATACCACAGTTGACACAATAAGGAGAATAGGAGTCCTTCAGAGCTTCTCTATCAGGCACTATGCCTGCAGAATAATGAGCTAAGAAGCAGTGAATGGCCATTTGTCCAGATCTGCACTGAGAGACAGAAAATTCAGCAGAGATGAGTACAAGTGGTGCATACACAGATTGAAGTAGAGCTGAAGCTCCTGTTACACTATTTCACATGGCAAGTACCTCTGAAAACCTAAGAAGTGAGAGAAAGGCAGGAGACATGACTTTAAGGAAATAATAGTTCCTATCACAGTCTGGTTTCATCAAGTACTATTCCTTGCATAGGTGATGTGCAGTGTCTGAGTCCAGAAATGTATAAGAAGGAATTTCTCTATGGAGTCATGAAGAGCTTGGGACTAAAAAGAATGCTTAGCTGTAAAAACTGCAGTGAGATCCAGATGCAGTGGCACAAACATGGTCATTATATTGGGTCCTAGAAAGGTGTGTGGTTGTACAGTATTACCAATGGCCATTTCTGACTGTCACTTCAATGTTTCCAAGGGTCAAGAATGTTTAACATGTGGAACACATCCTATAAGAAACTTTTAATTAGTCAAAGGTGTTAGCATGCCTTTTTTGTCTCAACATTCTACACATGAAAGTTAACTTTCCTTTAATTCAGTACACACTGGATGTCAACATTTCTTCAACACTTTCCGTGCAGCTTTATGTAGCCAGGAAATTTATGACTGGGGAAACAGAAGCTTCTGTAATTGCTTCTTAGGCATGTATGATAAGTCCTGCTTAATTTCCTGCTCGGTGTTACTGCTTAGCAGTTTGGAAAGTTGGTGTTCATTGTACTTATGGACTCTTAATTTCTGGACTCACAAGCTGCCGTGTGAAAACTGAGCAATATTTTGGAGAGTCACTTTGAGGCATGATACGTAACTCCTTTGTACAATGTATGTGATTCTGCTGTAATGATGTTGGCATACTCTCTTGTGTTCCACCATTCAAGAGAACCTGATGATCCTTCTCACTGCCGCTCACAGTTTGTGCTTTTGACAGTCAGAATTGCAGTGGAGGGAAGACCTGGGAAACTGCTGGGTGGCCCATGGGGCTGTACAGCTTCTTTCTGAAGCTGGTGGACTTTGGAAGGTATTCCCAAGGAAGCACCCAGAGCATCTGCTGACGCTGTGGTGCAAACTGGGACAGTTCTCTTTTTAGTGCCCCAGTTGTAGGTAGCTAGGATGACTGCAGGGTAGTAGAATGGAAGTGTGACCATCACTGTCAGCTTGTTTTAGGGCTCTTTGTAGGGGAGATGGAGCAGCTGTTTTTTGTCTCCCTCTATCCTCTTGAAGAAGCAGAAGGAGCAAACACAAGGAAGAAATCAAGGCCAGCTGTGAAGAAGGCTCTCAATAAAACTGGAATAGACAAGACTAGAGCGGAATGTATGTGTGAAGGAAATAAAAGCAGAAGAGAGTAACTGTTTGTTGATTTGTACTCGGGGTTAGCGCTGTTAGTAAAATAAGGAGCAAAAGTGCAGAGGAGCCTTCTATATTTTTGTAAGTAGCCACTCGCTTGCTTGTTCCCTGGTTACATGTTTAACATTTGTATGAACAACTTATCAGACAGGGTACATTGCCAGCTGCTTTTGAGTTCCAAGTTACTACAAAACCTGTTTTCCATATTGTGAAAAGTTCTTGGAGACCAGCAAAATCAGAAACAGGCTGCTCAGATGGTTACAGTGAAAGAACTTGTCTGTGGGGTCAGACCCTTGCTCTGAGCCCAGGTCATCATGGTTCGTTGGCAATGTTTGGCTGTAGCAGAATGGGGTATGTAAGGACAGCACTACAGAGCTTTAGCAATCAGCATGTCTGGGCTGGTGTAGGGACCGTGTTGAAATGTTCCCTTGTTGATCATTCAAATCGCTGTAACATAAATATTTTACTGGGGAGTCTTACTGTAGAATTACTATTTGGGAGTAGGAAACTATATATTTGTGTGTTGGACACTGTTTAGACAAATACTTTCCACTGAGAATAAATATTTCACTTTATTTCTGAGGATCTGTCTCTTCTGTTTGGCTGTTTACATCGTTATGGATTGCTCTTCGTCACATAATCGTGTTGAGTATTTTTAGAAAACCTGATTCGTTAGTGTCGTGCTGTGAGCCTTTGCATGTGCCTGTATCCCCATTGCAAGTTTGAGAGGGGCTGGTCCCTGGGTCAGAGCCCTTGGGCTTGATCCTTCTGCACCTCTTGGTGATTTATGTCAGCAGCATGACCTCTGTCTCAGCTGGGAAGCAAACAGCAGATCTGAGTTGAGATGATGACAGCTGCTGGCTGCAACCACTCTGCCACGGCTGGACCGCTGGTTGGGCATCTCAGCTGCAAGGACAGGTGAGGTGTTGTGTCTGGGGGTGGCAGCTCTGACGGGTCATTCCTGGCAGTCCAGCACCCCAGTGGGTGGGCTTCCCTGGGCAGTGTGGGCTGGAGGCTGCTCTGGACAAAAACAAGGTCTTGAGTCAAGGCTGAGTTTACTGAGCCCTTCCTGGAAGTTGTGATGTAAAACAAACCACCCTGTAAAACAAAGCAAAAGGTGTCACTCACATAAATATGGCTTGGAGCCATCAGGAAAAAAATGTTTTCTGCATGGAGTTGGACTTGAAATGTTTTGGTGGGCTCCCCTGCATCAGTGTGCTAGAACATAGTCCTAAACCTGGGTCAAATGCAATGGGAACTTGCATGCTTTGAGTTTACTTCCAAATGGAAAGTCTGTCTCTAGATTCCCTCTAATTTCTGCCAGATACACAAGTGTAAATCAGTAACCACACAGGATGCCAGAAAGTGCTGTACCTTACACCTTTTGCATAAACAATGTGCAGCACGTGTGTCATGCTTACTCTTAGCACAGAGCAAAATAATGAAGAACAATTCCATAACACTCACAAAGGATGAAAAAGTATCCTTTACATCTTTGGAAGGAGGAGAACTCTGAATTTTGAAGGGTAGACTTGATTTCCAAAGTCATCAACATCCGCCTTTTGTTTCATGTCAACTCTTGCATTTTTCCTGATATCTAGGTCTGGAACATGTACATGTATGCATCCATATATATGGTGTTTACTACTGAATTTTATCATACTACATTTCTTTAGGGATTTGTTTAAAGCAATCAAGAAACTGAATTGCAGAGATGTTATAGTCATCACCTAGACTAAAACCAGAAAGATTTTCAATAGCATCAGTGAAATGTGTAGTAAATGAAAAATATTTCATGAAAAATCTGTAATCCTATTTTTCTGTGTCTAGAAATAGGGAGAGTAAAACAGTATCTTTCAAAGCAATTAAGAGAATGAACTTGATTTTCCGCTATCATCAGATATCATCAAATGAAGATTTTAAAACTGAAAATAAGTTAAACACAGTTTTCACACTGAAGTAGTGTGAAGCACTCAAAAGCATGCACTCTAGCCAGTGGCTGTCAAAAGCTTTACCAAGCTTTTTGGGGTGTAGAACAGTGAATGGAAGTAGTTCCTGAAGGAAATCAGGAGTAATGTAGTTCAGAGTACATTAATTAGTAATTAATACCAGTGTAATTGTATATTTAGTCCTGCATTTTAAAAGAAGATAGCCAGCCCCCAATACAGAGCACACAGTGATAAGAACTGATAGCATTTTATGCTCTTTTGTTTATATATCACCTTACCTACAGTCACTGTGGTCAAAAAATAAATAGCAAATTGTTTCTCCTTGTGGCACACACATTCTTTTAGGCACAGAAATTTAGAACGTTGACATGCAAAAGGATGATTTTTAACTCATCCTTTGGAGCCAGCAGAGTTTGACCTCGTCATGGGATTGTGTCCATGTGGTTTGTTGGTGATGCCACAGTTGGCTACCCAGCAGGTTCCAGGAAATTCCTGCTTCTTCTAGACCCCACAAGTTTGTCTGTGAATAGTGTAATGCTTCATGAGAGAACTTGAGTTCTTACCTTCACTGTAGACATGTCGAAAGACTCAAATTAGGCCCAGAATAGGCTCCATTGTGGAGTCTAGCAAATTACCATAGTTCTTAAAAATACAGACCTTAATTTTCGGGATTAAAATCCAGTGCCAAACTGGATTTTAATCCTAAAAAAAAATCTTATGTATACCTGGAGGGTGTGGCGGTCTAGTGGTAATTAAACACAGCTGCACTCTGAAACATGTGGAATTGCAATGACATACTGGTGAAAGTCCTATAAGCACCATCCCTGGAAGAGTTAAAAAAACCATGTGGATATGGCACTTGAGATGTGGTTTAGTGGTGAGCATGGTGGCAGTGCTGGGTTGATGGTTGGACTTGGTAATCTTAGAGGTCTTTTCTAACCTTATTGATTCCATGAATCTGTGTTTCTATGATATCCCAGACAAACATGGCAAGAGTAAAAAATAATTGGAGCTGATGCTGTTGTGCTGGCAACAATTCCAGCTTCGTAAAACTTATTGGTCTCCCATTTCTCATTATTTCAGAGATGAATATTTACATAGTTGTCCTTACTCTTGACTATCTGATGTTTCATGTTTGACTGAGAATGAAGTGCAAGACTGGCAGAAACACTAACAATCAGTGCTGTGTGAAGGGGACGAGAGATGACTTTTAAACTGCTATCAGATTGTGCTCAGTTTGTTTATATAAACACACATGCACATTTTCATCTTGAGGGGCCTCATTCATTACAGCAGGAACTTCTTGTGGTTATTAAGTTTTAGTACTGCACAGCAACCTGTGCAATTTCAGGAGTCAGGCTGATTGAATTACCCAATTAGACAACCTTGCTAAGTTGGGGAAGAGGACAGTCCAGCACCGTTTTTCCAATAATAAAATTCTATGAAATTGTCCAAGGTTTAGAAAGCTGTAAGTACCAATGAGGAAGGAAAATGTGCTCTAGTGGTCAATGGCGTAGAAGCTCAACTTCTTTGACTCCAAGTAGGGGGCTTCCAAAAACGTGCACAGACCGGGCAAGATTACAGGGGATGTAATACTTTGAGATCTGAAAAAAAAACCCAAACAAAAACCAAAAAAAACTCCCCAGGGGTCTTATTATCGAAATGGAAATAATGTTAGTGTTGTTATCCACAGTGCATAGATTGGTCACACAGTAAATAACTGTCTTCTGCAGAATGGAGATAGTGAGCAAGAGTGATTTGTTGAACTTGCACTTCTTTTGAACTTGCACTTCTTGGTCAGGTGCTCAGGAAACAGGCAAGAGGAGTGGATACATGACAGCAGAGGGGAAGGTCAGCACACAGACATGGATGTTCAGAGTCCATAGTGGACTTGCTTCTTTGAAGTCTCTGAGGCTGCTACTCATGTAGTTGTTGACTCAGCAAGATTTGGGAGAGGGAATCAACATATATAAATAATTTTTTAGCCACAGAACTGAATTAAATAAAACCTACAATTCCCAGTACTACTTCTAAGTGTCATTAAGAATTTTATGCAACTTTTAAATGAAAACTCCGGGGATTTGGCAGAGATCGGGTTTGTCTTGCTGGTATGTATATGTGAGCCATGGTTCTGCCCAGTGTAGCAGTTCTACAGCCATGCAGGACTGGACCCCTCTTCTGCTACCGTACTCTCATCCTATCATAATTTTATGAAGGCTTATAACCAAAATAAATTCCATGTCATGAGACTGTACTGCCTTGAGAGCAAAATACCACCTGTTCATTACAATCCTGTTCTCTCAACAGCCTTTCCACAAGTTAGATTACACAACACCTATGAAACATGAATTTTGAAATTGTTTTTATGACTTTTCATATCCCCACTGAAACATTGGCAGAATTCTCTCATATATGATAAAAAGGAAAACCTTGAGCAAGGAAGTTCACAGAATACATATCCACATGAAACAAAGCTGGAATGCCGATAGAGTTCCATGAACATCTGGAAAAAGTCAAAGATGGGTTTCCATATCTATTCTATGTCATTCTGGATAACAATAAGAAAATGATATCACATTTCCCTTCATAGTTCACAGTTCCTATCACATTTTTTTTTCCTTAGCTATATTAAAGAATGAAAGGTTCTATAACAGCAGCTGCAGGAATTGACAATAAATATTGTATTTTATTGGTGGCTGATGTATTTAGTCAGAAGACAGAAATCTATGGGTTTTGCTATGTAATTTTCTCAGAGAAAAGCAGAAGATTTTATGTTTTAGTTAGTGGCAGGTCTTGATTTCAGAGACTTCCCAAAACTTTGTTGAAATACCAGGTTTTTTATTTTGGAAATACTGAGTGCCAACAACATAAAATTCACTAATTTTATTCCTCTTTGCAAGAGTCATACAGTTAATGTAAAAACCGTTAAATATTTGCACTTCACTGGGGTATTAATTTATGTAAAGAATATTTAATTTTAAATAAACATTTCATTAGGACTGATTGAAATGTCATGTGGAAGTCATAAAAGGGATGCTGTATGTATCATTGTTGGTGGTACAGCAGCACACTGCAATGGTGTACCACTAGTTCTGTGTTAGCGAGAGAGAACTGCTTACAGGGTTGCTCCCCATTTCCTAAATGCATTAAAATTTTCCTTTTTTTTTTCCCCTCTATCTTTTATGTATGTAACAGCAGTCCTCTTTTACATGAGCAGGTAGAAGGTGCACTGTTAGGCTGTTCTGTGGAGTGGGATGCAAGGCTCAGCTGGGTTGTGCAAGGAGCATTTAGCAAAAGCAATCAACAAAACCTTGCTTTCTGTTCTCACTTGGGAAGAGGTGTAAGATCTAGTTCTGAGAATAAATAAAGGTTAAATGTATGGTTTACATGACATTATGCTAGGTCTCCTAGGATTTGTCAGTAGGATTTTGATGTTTAAGATAAAAGAAAAACGTACCAGATTATGGAAAATGGGATAAATATTTCTCACTTGCTCTGCTTCCTTTCCCTCTCTGTCTTCTACATGTCACACAGTGACTGCATTCATCTCTAAAACTTTCACTGTTGTGTTCTCTGCTCTGAGTTAGGACCACTGCCAAAGTGATCTCATGTTTATAGAGGGTTTTTTTTTTTTGTTTATGTTACTGTTTGTGGTACAAATAGCTACTTTCACCTTGGAGTTGTACCTTTTTTTGGCTGTATTTGATTCTGAGGTAGTATCCGCTATATTTGGGTCAATGACCACAAAATTTGGCTTTTGTAATTTTCTATTAATATTAATAAAACCCATCCCCCTAGCATATGGGATGCAGAAGACACTGCTCAGCAAGCTGTTATAAATCTCAAAAAGGTTTATGAGCTGAAAAAATTGAGTTTGGAGAGGGGAATGTAGACTCTGCAATTTCCAAATGCTGATGCTAAATCCATTCAGATGTAAATCAAACCCATCAGGAGCACTCTGCTCTTTAGATACTTTGTCCTAACATGTGTTTGCTCATTATTCCTTCCTCAGTTGGAGGTTGTATATGAAAGCTGTTAAAATGAAATAAATAATGTATTCCTATGAAGAAGAATAGTATATTTTGGAACTCAGAAATGGAAAAAAGTTAGGTAATATTTCAGCATAAATAACAATGTGAGTAGGTTTTTTTTTTTTGTTGTTTGAAATTCTTAGTCCAGGATGTGGATAGTTAGGTCATAATCTCTCTGGATGTTTCCCAGTGTTTGGCTAGGCTTTGAATGATGTCTCTAACTGGAAATCCTGTGCTTCTTTGTGTAGAGTCGAGTCAAATAATCATGGCTTTGAAATGAACAGAGTTCACATATGTTTACATGTGTTCACATATATTTCATGTTTTCATATGTTCACATACATTTCACCTGGACATTTGTTTTAATTGGTGTGACAGTATCCCACCTGATGCTTCTCTTTTAAACTTCATTGCATTTGTTGCACACTGAAAGTACCTTATGTTAGAAGCATTTGTGTGGCTCCATCTCCCCTTTGCCATTTTGGGAGACCTCTGTGACTGGTCTGTCTCTGCCATTGCTCAATCTTGGGAATTTAGTGTTGCTTTTCTATTAAAACATTGGAATTTAGTCAAGATACACCCATTTGTAATTCTGGTTCCTGGGGTTTGTGACAATACAACTTCTTTGCTATCAGCCCTTTGTTGATATCTACAGTACCTGTATGGAGGTGCTAAAACACTGTATCCTCTGTGTAAAGATGCAGATGAGGTTGGAATGACTCCTCAAATAACTTCTTGAAATCATTATTAGAAGGTTTCTTTTAACAGAGTGATAGCTGAACTCTGTTCAAATGCAAAAGTCTAATATCGTCTTACACAAATGACATAAAGAAGGACCAGGATCAGGTCTTATGTCATTATCCCAGTTCATAAGAATTCAGACTGGATTTTGTCGGCAAATGTCATCATGGCTGTGCAGATACGTCCCAGTGATGGAAGAACACATTCAATTCAAATTCACAACAGTTGACCATGGAGAGTTACAGCTCCTCGGTGCTCAAGAGATTGAGCAGTTGCTGGGATACAAAGAAGGTTTTCGAGTTTCCTTGCATAGGCAGCTTTTTCACCTTGTGGTCCACCGACCACCTACCCTTGAGCATATCTTGCCTGACAGCCCTTGGTAGGAAACTTGTCTACATGTGAGTGTTTATTTCTTGCTAAAACAAAGTTAATGAGCCAGCGATCTACTTTCTAACCGGTTTTCTTACCTTGATGCTTCTATTGGTCCCTGCAGGAGCAGATTTCAGAGAGCTATCTCAGGGGCCTTCTTGGAAACCTCCTCTTCAATTTGTCATGTCTTGATTCTCTGTCTTGCTCAGTGGTTGTTTTCTAGTAGAAAGTACAGTATTTCACCAGTGCAAAAGTCTAATAGGAAGTAAGACACGAAAAGACTTATGGTGATACATAAAAAAATCAAGCAGTAGGGTACCGATTATGTAAAAATTTAATGACTTGAATAAACATTATAGAGTTTTATCTGAAATATGTATTTACGTGCAGGTGTTTTCAGCTGTGGATCTAATACCCTTCTGATGTAGATTCTGCTTGTTCCTAAACAGGAGCTTCCTCTTTCACCAGGGTCATTTTCCAGTTCCTCAGTAAAGGCAGTGAATTGTCCTTTCTCATCTTATTTGGCTTTTATTGGGTACAAACCTTGACAGAGGAGTGTTTTCCACATCCGTGTTCATTCACTGTCGGCAGTGCAGGGACAGATGTAGGAGGATGTACAGAGTCCATCAGGATCTGTTTCCTTTTCTATCTGTAAAATCACTTCCTTTCGTGTAATATTATACCATTATCACTACTTGTCATTTAATGTAATTTTCTAAACTGGCCAACTGCTTTATTTGTGTGCCAAACATAAGGCAACCTCCACTGGCAGATGGCATTCGTTAGCTGCATCTATGTCCAATTAGCCCAGCATATCTTCACATGCTCTATTTGGGTTTCTTCTGAAGAGCATTTCCTCTTGCAGTGACAAATGTGTCCCGTGTACATCCTCCCTCATCCTTTGGCTTGTTGCTGTAATGGGATACCTTATTTTTCTCCCTTTGCTTGCATTTCTACCTAGGATTCCTGGTTTCTGCTTCCTGAGATCAGCAGGAAGTCTCCCAACACGAACACTTCTTGCAGAAATGCAAATGCTGTTGCGAGCCTGTTTGTCACAAAAACATTTGACCTGAGTATTTTTGTGGCCCCTTTCTGTTGACACTGAAAGAATCTCTTGAAAATAAAATAAATTGAAAGATATTTAGTCTCATAGTCTTATAGTCCAGATACCACTACTTGGCAAATCCACTCTTCTCCCAGGGTCTCACTCCAAAGTCTCTGAGGACATTTCCAGTGTTTCAGGCGCACACAGAGGTTCTAAATGTCAGGTTTCAAGGCACTTGGAAACAGCAGTGAAAAAATTTCTCTTCTTCAGTGACTTCCAGTACTAATGGGGAAAATAGCATGGACAGAGGGAGAGACGTGATATGCAGTAAATCAAGAAGTCATTACTTGTTAATTTTCTCACTTTAAACAAGATTTGAGCTGGTGGAGGAGCTTCTCCAGGACACAGACATCCTCCACAGCCATTCTGTTAGGCCAGCTTCAAAGAGGAAAGAATAAGAGACAGGATTTGAGTAATGTGTGCATTTGTTTGGCCTGATACAAGAGGAAATGGAGAGTGTCTCTGTCCCTTAGGAGCTACCAAAAGAGAAACTTCCTCCCATCTGAGGAAAGATGAGAACCTGCAGAAGCACTTTGCTGAGTGTCATGATTCAGTGTTGTGTCCCAGCTCAGTGTAGCCTACAGACTCCTTTTCTCTCAGCCTTTCCTGATTTACTGAATTTTAGCATTTCCTCTAGCTTTTGTATCCTGTCTGGATTGCATTTCTCAAGGCAATCACTGTGTACTTTTGTGTTTTTACACAGCCCTCAGCTCAGCTGGATCCCACCGTTTCCTGGCCCTTAGACGGTGCTGGTGCCAGCAAATCCCCCAGGAAAGATATTTTCCTTGAATTTAGAAAGAAAATTGAGAGAATTGAATTCTTGGCATAGGAATGCACAAAATATGAGATATCTTAAGAGCAATGGTTTAGATCTCTGATGAGCTTGTTCATAAATCAAAGTGCAGAATTTGTTTCTTGGCTTCCTTTTGGCATGTGAGATGGCAACACATTAAAGCGACTCTTTATTTTCCTTTTAATACTTTTAATTTTTCATTGTCTCCTGTGAAATTCAGTATTTGTATTGGTTTAATGCATACTTTTCAGTGTACAGGGTAATAGGAAGTTACATGCAGCTCTCAAAGCTAAGAGATAATTCTGCTCACAGCTCCCACATCACTCCAAGGAAACTGCTAAGAGGAGCTGTGCAAGAGATAAAGCCCTGAATTATTTAACAGGATTTTTTAAAAAAGCTAATCTCCAGTGTCAGCCCATCTCTGTTTCACTGCTAAAAGAGAGCCAGTAGGAGGTCAGGCTGTCTAGCATTTTTCAGGGTCCATAGTTCACATGCAAAAACCTATCAACCCCAGGTCGCTTGTTTGTGCCAGGTTTTTCTGTACGGAGCACGGGCTGTTATTTTTGACATAGTGTATGTATTTATTTCTTCACTGTGGCGTAGAAAAGGAGCCATTAGTTATTCCTGGTCGAGGTTTGACCCCCTCAGAGGAATCGCTTGAGCTGGCTTGTTGCATTTGTTCTCATCTGGCAGCTCCCACCCTCGCCCTGTGACTTTTGGTGCCTGCAGGCCGGCTGCTGCACCCGGACAGGTCCTGCTGGACACTCTGCTTTTAGGGCTGGTGCCGTGATGCAGGGAAGCTGGATTCAGCAGGGTCACATTAGGAGTTAAGATATGATTTGTCCCACTGGTTTTGGCATGACTCACATTTAAGTAGATAATTAGAACCTCATGCCAAACTTTTGCTATTCGCATGCTGAAATGGAGCAGTAATTTGTTTTATATGTATTAACTGTAATTGCTCACTAGGTTTGACAAATGTATTACTAATTCAACAATTGCTGTGTTATGAGGCACTAATGGGAAAAAAATCCACTCAAAGTCTATAGTCTCTCTCGTGAACTAATCCTTAATTCTGTACATAATTTTGACTTAAGCAGTATTTATTTAAAGCTAGAAATTGCTTTAGAATCTCAAGTAATGTGAAACTAATGCCCGATGAGAAAATAAGTCAGATGAATAACCTGTAAGGTTGTTTCTTCTCCTTTTCTTTTTTGTACATAAGTAGTTTTTAAGGGGCTTGTTTGTTTGTTTTTGTTAGGGTTTTTTCCCCCATACACTAGAGTGTGGCCAGTTTTTACCACTTGAGAGAGAAGTGAAGTTCTTGAGCAGTTTGAATAGAGCTCCTCTTCCATGACTGCAATGAATACTGGGTGGTGGGGCTGACCTAGTGCAGGGACTTTGACCTGGTAATCTTTGTCCTTGGAAAGAGGTGGAGAACTGGGATGTATAAAATAAATATCTCCTCTGTCTATCTGCACATCCAACCTCAGTGGCATGAGGGATTCCCTTTGACATTTGTGGACTATTCTTGGGATTCCCATGCGTTTTTCCCCTGAAATGCTGGCCTTGCTTTCCTCAGAAATTTTGACTTCTTGGAGTTCTTGACGTGACTAGTTCTTCAACTCAGGACCATGAAGAGCCCAAATTTTCCCTTCCACTATAGAGGTGGAATATGAGGGTGGGCTGAGGAGCACAGGAAGAGGAAAAGAGGGAGTGCAGTTCACTCTTCTGTGGATTGAAGATGTGGCCGCTAACACATAATTATTTTTCTATAAAGGGCAAGTAACAGTAGCTGTAAAGACTCACTAGCAAAGTGATTCACTCAAATTCTAGAAGATATAAGGTGAATTTGAGTTAATTTTAAATAGTGAATAAGTTTCCCCCTTGTAAAAATTCCAAATGTTTGGATCATAAAATCGGTCATGTTAGGTTCGGCAGTGACATCTGCTGCCTGTTTGAGGTGCCTTTTCTGGTGTACACAATTGATAATAAAAATAACATTTAACAAAATTTGACAGTAGTCAGAGAATGTTTCACAGTGACCTCCAAAATCTGTTAAGTAGAATTTGCTTTTGCTCACAACTTTTCTAGTCTGACCAGTAGCTTGGAAGCTTTGCTATATTGAATATTTGCAATGCCATCCACTGACCCCTTTATTGTATGTTGCTATTTTGTTGAGAGTGAGTGACATTACTATAAAATTGACACTTAAGAAACCAAAACCTATGCAGATTTTGGAAGGTTGATCCCTGTGAGGTTACAGATTTCTGAATCCTCTGAAGGGATTACATGTCCCAGAACTACTTTGTTCCTGTACTTTAAATTTTCAAAGTGTTTGCCCTGGTGATACAATTTTAATCACCGAACCTCCACTGATGTGCCAGTGGGTGCATATCTAGCTATGGATAGATGTGCCTAAAGTTAGATCATTTCAGGTTTTCTCTGCGATGGAGTGAGGTGTGAGGTCATGACTGTATTTTGGTATCATCTGCTTTGCAGCCTGATTTTGGAGGCCAGATGTTATAAGGCAAACATCTGCGAGCACCCACAATTGCAGCATCCTTTTGAAGTGAGTCGCTCTTGCACCTCCATGTGCTTTGTTAAAAGTACATGGAGCCCTCTGCCCTTTTCTCTGGAGCTCTCTTGCCCCATAAGCAGAACCAGTTAGGCATCATTTTGTCCTTCTGTCCTATGCAGATACGGTGATGATGTCAAAAGTGTGAAAACTCGAGGAAACCCACCCTGAAAATAGATTTTTAAAGCTAGATGAAATATTACTGAGACTCCTGTTGAAGTCTTACTACTTTACATTCACTGGTTGTACAAAACCAATGTACCAAAGTGTTGATATAAAATTTTTCTTCTTCTTCTTCTTCCTATTATTATTATTATTATTATTATTATTATTATTATTATTATTATTATTATTTCCATCACTGAATTTCCTTTCCAGACTAGTGGTTAGAAAGGGTGATATGCAGGTTTTAGACTGTGAATTTTTTTTTCTCATGCAAAGTGTCTTCAAAGAAAGCACTCCAGATAAAAGGTAAATGACTGAAGTTTAAATTAATTTACAGCTAAATTAAGTTTGTCTTTAATGCAAACATTTACATTGACATCTCTTTTCAATAGAAGTCAATGTTTTTATGTATGACTCTTATTTGTTAGAAATCTCTCTCTTTTGTACTTTCCAGCCCATTTTCCTGTCAAATATATCTTTTTCTCTCCTTTATGTCTTTGCTTTTATTTCAGAATGTAACAGGTTCAGTGTCCCCCACTGCCGTGAATAGCTCACATTTGCAACCACATAAAAAATACTCAATGCATTTTGGCTGGAAAAGACAAGAAATTTTAATAGCCTTTATGCTTTGTGAAAAATGTTGCCAAGATGCCCAGATTTGTACATTCAGGGTATTAGTTTTCTAAAATTGATGCAGAGAAAAGTTTGGGGTAAGACAGTTTTAGGAAGCAGGCCAATATCCTTTAGACAAATTCTCTTGAACTGTAGCATTTTTGTTGTGTACTATTTTGAGCAGAACAAGAATGTTTCCAATAAGGTTTTTAATACACCCTTGGAGATGCTTTATAAACTGCTTATTCTCTAATACTGCACCTGTGTTCCATCACTTGATGTACTAATCCCACTGTGGGACCTTCCAGTTCTTCAGACCTACTTGGATTGGAAAAACTTGCCAACTGGCATGAGCTTTGAAGTGTTGCTGTTGTTGGCCATGTATCTTTGAAAAGAAGCAAACAATAAAGTGTTTGTCCTTTTTCTATTAGGCCTGATGTAATATCACTTCTAATGAAGCAGCACGTGAATAAATAAAACACATGATTTAAGAATGCATTTGAGAGTCGCACGTCCAAACAGCCCATGATTTCTGTAAAATGAAAATCCCTGCTGAGTAGAAAATTATTGCTGCTCATCATCTTCTTCAGTATTTACTCCAAAGGTATGACTCTCGTAATACCCTAATGAAGCACTCAAATAAAACACATTCCAGGGAGGACAAAATAACCACGCTTGAAGTAAGTGTGAGAATACTCTTATCATCTAATAGCATGTGAGAATGGCAAAAGTTTCAGTGCTTTTATTGATTTTTCTTGGCTTAGACTTAGCCAAGCAAACTAAATGGGGAGAAATTATTCCTAATACTCCTAATTAAGCCTGTAACTGTAGAAAGAGCAAACTATTTGTAAACTGTTTAAAGCACACAGATAAAAAGCATGGAGTGCTTTTAAAAATGGAAATTATTAGGCAACCTAGTGATTTCTTTAATTTGTTGATAGCGCTCATGCTATTTGTGGCATACTAATTAAGTGCTGGGAAATGATCTCCTCGTACACTGAATGTAATCCTGCAGTCTGTTATAGATGAAACTAAAAACAATTACATAGCTCTGGATCCCTATGAAACCTGTCTGGGTGCTTCTAGTGGCTTCGCTGTTGCTGTTCCACAGGTCACGAGCAAAGCACAGATCAGTAATACTTACCTGTGACTCTTGTTCCCCGCCAGTGGTAGCGAAATCCAGCAGATGTTCCAGGCATGCAGGGGAGCAGATTGCAGGTGGCAAAGTGTGTTACTCTCATCTCTCCTGGCTTGGCAGGGCGTGCTGAATGCTGTGTGCTTGTGAGCTGGAAAGGAGAGGTGTGGGTGGTGGGGAGGTCTCGGTACTGTTGGTGTGTCTCACCAGTTTGAGTTGCCCAAACTCCTCCTCGCCACCCCCTTGTCTGTACGGGCTCCTCTCCCAGTGAGTGGCAGCAGTGTTTTAAAAACACCCACGTATAGGAGCAAAGGATTGGGCTGGGTCTGTGACTGGCACCTCATTGCCTTCTGTTTTCCCCAGTTCCTTTGCCAGTTTTGCTTTCCCTGAGCAGCCTTACTGCTACACAGTCAGCTGTCTCTTGAATGAGAGCAATGGGAGCTGGAAAGAAGAAGAGCCTTGCTCTGTCTGATCTCACAGACTAGAGCTTTGTGAAAATTTGAGTGAAATCGCAGAATCGTAAGCTCTGCAAAGAGAAAGAAAATTAAACCAAAAGAAACCCTTTGTTCAGTGCTTGCATGCTTATACTTGTCAGCTGAACTAGATAAGGCATCTTCGTGTTTTCTAGGGAGGAAAAATAACATCTGTTGCTATCGTTGCCCTATCCTGGTTGTTTGAGTCTGTGTGCCTGCTTCAGACTGCAGCCCAGAGGAGCACCTCCTTCTGCATCCACATTTCTTCTCTGAAGGGATCTGTGGCAGTGAGCCAGCTTTTATGCCCCCAATGTCTTGCTGCCTGATGCAGTCACTGCTGCCTTCTCTTAATGGCATGCAGACAGAAGGAGGGTTGAAAGTGCTGCTTTCTGCTTCTGTGGAAGGTGCTGTGCTAAGTTTGTACACATCTCAAGCCTATTTTCTGGTTTATTCTGGGTATCATCCTTCACACAGCACTTCAGATCTTTGTGTCATTTAAGTCACTGAAACAAATTTTAGGGTGGGTTTTGTTTCGTTTTGTTTTTTTTCTGAAAGCTGTGGATGTGGGCAGGACCTTATGCCTAACAACAACAAATTGCTGTCTTTGTCATACTATGCAAAAATTTCCTTAATCTCTGAGGGTAATAATGTGAATGAAATGGTTTGAGTAGAACTTTAGAAAAAAAAGTTTAAAAAACCAGAAAGCAATTTCAGAGAAAAAGCATGGTTTACATGGTTTGGAGTATGTTAGTGGAGTCAAAGATGCCACCACTGGAATACTGGGGTTTGTTGTCATAATGTCCCTCCTGTTTCTGTGCAAGATTTCCTAGTTTCCTGTTCTTATTTATCTCATCCATAATTTCCTGTATGTGGATGTGCTACTGCAGACACACTTGTTGTTTATTTCCCCCTTCCCACGTGTCTATGCTGAAAAATCCATGAAGAATCGTTTGCCCGCCTCCCCTCCTTCAGATGAGACAAAAAGAGAAAATGAGACAATGAAAAGCAAATTCCTTGTGCTGGTACGCTGCACGCATACAACTCTGCAGGAAACTGGGTCGACGTTATTATTCATAACAGTATATTATGTTACAATAAAAGTAAGCAGAGGGTAGCTCTGGAGGTTGGAAGGATGCCCATCACTTACACTCTGAAGTTAAGACCTTGCCTCTAAGATACTCTTTAGCAGACAGAGCAGTGTTGCTTGGGGTAGGAGATGAGAGAATTTCTCTGCCAATAAAAATGGAGAAAAATCTTATTTCCTTCAGGCTTATGAAAAATAAAACTTTATAGAATTTTCTTTTACTTCAAAAATGAAAGCAAAACCAGTCTTCCATACTTGAAAAAGGACTCATTAAGTTATTATTTGTCCTTTTCAGAAGGTCTGGAGTGAACTTTGATCCTCTTAAACTCTGTGATGATCTGACTTAAGGTTGACATCTCCCATGGCAACAGCAGGAAAATTAGCCTTCTTACGAGGCTACTCCCCAGAGCCCTGACACTGTTTTCTGCTGTAAAAAAAGAGTAAGAGATTGACCATATCTTAGGACCATCTGATTTGTTACCCTTTATTCCCTTAGTGGGATTCTGTGCTGGTAACCTGCAATGCTCTGCTCTGCACATTGTTTCCTTTTCCTCATCCATTTTTGAAGTGGTCTACAATGATGGGGAAAGGGGGGCAGTTCTACTTCAAAAAGAAAAGTAAAAGATGACAGAATTAATTCAAATCTGAAGTATCCTTGGAACTTTGGGTTAAAACCCACTAACCAACCATTACAGCAAACAAATAGATAAATAAAATATTAAACAAAAACAAAAAAGCCCTTTCCATTAGCTGGCTGTCTCGGGTTTCATCTGGAATACATTCCCCAAGGATATTCTAGTGCTTTGGGTTTTGCTGTTTTGCTGCCTCATTGAGAAAATAAATTTGAAATTAAATGAGGTTAAAGTAAGAGTGGTTTTAAGCCTCTGTGTGTTGCAAGGGAAGATTGCCTGTAAGTGTTTCTGATATACGATATCTAAGCAGATAAAACAAGTTGTGATTCTTACAAAAGTTATGGGACCTGTCATCCTTGTGAAAAAGCTGATTAAAAAAAATATGTGAAGCGATTCAGCCAATTTAAATTTGTTTTATTACCTCTGGATAATTTTAAACAAATCTCTCCTGGAAGAACAAATGCAGAAAGTACTTTCCCACATTTTCTTTCTCCAAGTTGTAATTTTTTCCACACATCTCTTAACTCGATGTTTAATTAGTAGGTCATCTCCACATATAAAAACCGATTTTTTTTTTTTTTACTGTTCCTCATTGCTATTCATTTCAGCAAACTATCAGAGCCCATTAACTCAATGCAAACCTTTCCAGTTATTTCTATATACTTTGCATCAGGCTCAGAGACACTGGTTTTACCATCACGCAAAGCAAGCTGGGATCTGCCCCTGCCTCCAGCAAGATGCTGGATCAATTATATCCCAGGTGCACTAAGGGGTGTTTCACATGGTGTTGCCTATCTTAAGTTAAATGCTCAATTTAAAAAAACAAGGCTCCCCCAGTTCTAAGTGCTAATTAAGATAGCAGAAAAAAAAATTTGAATATGAATTAGGCCTGTGAAGCAGCTGCTTTTAGGGTCCCCACTTCTCTGTGAGAGCTCTGCTGACACATATCTGGACCCCCAGAGCTCCCAGGGAAGCCACAGGCTGGAGGAGATGACCGTTCACATACAGCTGCTAATCACTTTACCATGGCCATTGTCTCCTTAATACTCACCTTAAAGCAATATGCACATGTGTGCACTCACACAAACCTAGTGTCAGTGCTCTTGCACTTTGTTCTATATTCCTCCTCTGCCCATTTTATTAGTAAAAGTTCCCACTCATTAACATCTCCTTAGAGGAGAGCTAGATGATGATTATTTTTCCGGTTAACATGGAATGAGTCAAGATTTCTTTTTCATTGGAAAGCAATTTTTGTATCTCACGATAGTAATTTGTTATTTTCCTCAGAGGAGAAAAAGTACAGTAAATCTTTCCCATGACATTATTGTGGAGGGATCAAATTTGTGCTCTTTCTTTAGTAAAAAAATCTGTTGAAAGCTGGTATGAGTGGAAGGCAAGTAAAGACTTGCAACATCTGATCTTTCTTCTTGATAGGACTCTTTCCTGGTATGTAGTCAGCAATCACTTTCTTCATCTAGACAGAATCCTGGACCACTGGGCCTAGGCTTCTGTTTTACTGGTGGTTTTGGTCTCTTCAGCATGAACAGCCCAGATTTTCCCTCATTCCTTCTCCTTGAGGAGTTGCTTTAAAAACGAAATAATCTGCTGTCATGCCTTACACATTTGCCTCCCTGGGGTTTTATAGGGAATGTGACAGTGCTGAGCATCCAGTCCTATTCTGTTTGTACATCAGAGCAGGAGAAAGGCTCCTGCTCACTGCAGTGGATGGGATACAGCCCAGAAAACAGTCTTAAGGGAGAGCACCCTGACCTGCCCCTTCATCCCTCAGGGTGACTGTAACTGGGAAGCTTTTCTGGGAACACTCCAGGACAGGCACAGGGAATGGTGGAGTGAGCTGCATCTGTCTCAGCAAGCAGCATGGTGAGGTAGGGGTGAAGCATTTGGTGCAGTGTCCTTGGCTGCCATGTTTTGATATGTTTTGAGTGTGGATTAGCTCTACTCTGGTCATGCAGACAGAATAACCACTGGTGGCTGAAACACAGCAGCTGTGTCCTGCACTTTAGTTTCGTGTGAAAGGAATCCACTTTGTGTACACCCCAAGATCACCCTGTTGTGCAAACCAAAGCATGGTAAGAGACTTGCCCAAGGAATACTCTCCATTTTTGAATTAAAACATCAGCATGAACACAGCACATTAGTAATATGTCATACTAAGAGATCTCATGCTAAAAGAAAGTGTTGTCATTATCGCAGATGATGGACTGGTGATGAAATTACAAACTGATGAGTGCAGGATGCAGGCTGAGTAATTTGAATCAAGGGAAGAGGAAGTGTAAGAGAGATTTATTTTTCAAAATAGACAGACGGATGCTAAATGCCAAGGTAGCATTGTCTGATGTCCTTCACATGAGAGAAATGATTATTTCTGTAAGAGTCACGTTGCATGTGACTAACTATTGGATAGCCAGTGTACAGGTAAGGAAATATTAACAGTACCTCTGTGGTACAGTGCAGCAAGATACAAAAAATTCTTTTCTATGCCACCTACATTTCTCTAGTCAAAACTACTGTTTGGTTTCATAAAACCTGTGGTTTTATATTTATTAAACAGCAAAAAAAGGTAGGATTTCTGAAAAAACATAGTTTTTTTGGTGTTTTGTTAGGAAGAAGATAGAAGCTTGCTACTAGGAACAAGCAACTGCATAGACTGTTAATAATATATGAAGCTGCTGAAACAAATGCATTCCAAATTTGGCAGTTTTTGTCAGTTGCAGTTGCGTACATTTCATCCTGTTAGTAATTGTAATACTTGTCAGTAAGGTGATGAAGGAGAATATGTAGCAGAGCAATGTTTCCCAGTTGATTAAAACAGACTGCAACCCCCCGAATGGTTATAGAGTTTGTGTTTCTCTACCAAAAAAATACAAACTGTAGCAGGACAAGCCAGCATGTTCATCCAGTTTGTCGAGAGCTTTAAGGTGTGCATTCAAGAAGCTCAGGTGCCCAACTAGTCTGGCTGGGCTGGACTGCAAACTTCTGCCCAGTTCTCTGTTGTTTGAGAAGCAGAGTTGAGAGAAGTGGCACCTGCAATGGAAAGGTTTAGCAAAGTGTTTCTTTCCGTTTCTGGAGTGTTCTGTATCTCTGTTTTGTATCTCTTGAATATGTGAAAGGGTTTTTTCCCTTTTTTTCCCCATGGTTTGGAGAATATTAGTAGGCGTCACAGGCTTAAGATCAAAGTTTTGAAATTGATAGGAATATTCTGATCATTACAAATTCAGCTGTTCTTCCGAAATTCTTTTCCTTCAAAATTTTAGGATAAAGATCACTGAAGTTACTGTTCCAAGAATATCTGCCTGTTTCTGAAGTATCCTAACAGGTTTACGTATGTCACACCTGCATGTTACTCATGAGCTAGGTGTGACTGGGGTATGTCTGGTGCCTCGCTCGTTCCTTCAGAGAGTCTGAGTGACTCTCTGTGATACCCCATTGACAGGCTCCAAGAAAACCTTTTTAACTTTGGATCAATGGAATTAACAAATATTTTTTCCTATTCCAGTTTTTGGAGATCTTCATATAATTCCAACTGTATACTTGAATTCTGACAGGCTCCCTTAATGCTTACAGAAAAAACGTTAAACAATGTCTTTAAGCTGTATTTTTCCCCTCTGGTCCTTATATCAGATCACAGTGAGAAAAGAATGCAAGAATTATTATTCTTACTGTGAGAAAGCCTCAAGAGCAGAGTCAGACACAGGCGTGTAGTTCTTAAAGTAGGCACTGTCTCTGGAGAAATGGGAAGGCAGCAGGCTGTGGGTAATCGCTGTGCGCAGTCATTGGGACCGCAGGATCCGCAGGGACCTTCACACATACGTGCATGGGAATGGCATAGGAGGCACGAGCTTCATTTACAGCTCATGCCAGACTTCTCCCTCAGCAGCTACAGATCTCTGCAGTAGTGGCAGGTAGGGCATGAAATGGCTCAAGGTGAATAGTTGTCCAACCTCCATGAAAACATGAAAATCACTTACCCAAGTATGTTTCCCCAACACTGGTCACTTTTAACATCCAGCTAGACAGGGTGCTGGGGCATCTTGTCTAGCCAGTGCTTTCATCCAAAAAAAGTTGGACCAGATGATCCTTGAGGTCCTTTCTGACCTGGTATTCCACGATTCTGTGATCCTATGAATATGTTATTCTGTGTTTTCCCTATGCCCACCAGTGCACTTCAGCAGTGAGGCAACTTCATGTTTTGTAAAGGTGAACAACCTGGCTGTGGTCTGTGAGTCCTCTTATCCACAGTAAGCAGAGAGTTGTAACCAAACCAAACTGAATATGGCAACTGCCATGTCAATGAAAGCCTACCTGTCAGAGAAGGCAACTTTTCACTTAACGAAGACGTTTCTGATTTTATCTTATTAAATCTCATATTCTTATACTCTCATTCTTATGCTAGGATTTCATTGAGTGCCTATGTGAGCATGGTATGCATGTGACCAAAAGAGAGCAGAAATTCTGGAAGTGCATTATGCTTCATCTTTTTGAAGAATTTTAAAACTAGAGCTGTTAATGTGAAACAGAATCTTTGGAATATATGAGGATGGTCAGGCACTCTGGAGCAAATACTTGGGGGAAAAAAGCTTAATTACATGGGTACCAGATTAAGGCATTCTTATAAACAGTTATGGCATTTTTGTTGTGGTGGTAAAAAAGAAGAAAGCAAAGGGAAGCCACCTTAAATTAGTGACTCCAGTGTAGTAGTTGATTGATTCTGAAAGTCAGCAGGTGAATATTTTCCACAGTCCCAGCAGAGAGAAAGACTGAACTGAATAGCCAAATTCCTATTGATTTCCTTAGGAGCAGGATCAAGTCTTTAATTCTTGATTAACTCCTTTTTTGATTTTAATGAGAATTACGTGACTTAAATCCTGTTTTATGTTTTGGAAGCAACGGGTAAGGTTTAAATCAAATAATAGTTTTTCTAGACTTTTAATAGTGCTATTCTTTTTAGTGCTGCCGTTACCTCAGGGTATTTACTTTTGGCTCTTAGTGTGGTGTAGAAGTTGATACTATTGTGAATGGAATTGACAAGTCTTAAAACAGAATGTTTAGATCATAAACATTTTAAAATAAGACTCCATGAAAAAAGATATATTTTTTTAATACGAAATGTTAGTTGTGTTCTTGGCAGGCTTTGCTTCAGAGGAGTCAGATGCATTTTAAAGATATTCTGGCCAGCTGTAGCCAAAAGATTGCTTCAAACCAATGGAGACCCAATTCCCTTTCCTCTATAGCTTTTTTCCTTTCTCTCTCTTTCTCTCCCCCCCTCTCTCTTCACTAGGACTCTCTCTATATAATACAAATGAAGTGTAGCCGGTCATGGGGTGAAAAATTCATACACAATTATACATAGCAGTGGAAGGCATAGAAACTCTGACTAAAATGCCAGTACTGGTCTTTGCTTTAGGAAGTGCTGTTGAGATTTCTTTTCTTCAACACTCTTCAAATCTTCAGAGTTCAAAAGCCGTTGGCTACTCTTCCAGAGCCAGCAGGATTGCACAAAACAGATGGAGAATTGCTTGTGTCTGCCCTGCCCTTACCTGTGGAGCGGCACAGTCGTCTTTTCAATGATGACTTGATTCATAGATGCTGTGTGAAACCAGTTATACTGCAGAGATGAGCAGAAGGTGATGGGTTTGGGAAATAACTTATAACAGAATACATTAATGGAGCAGGTCTTTATCTCGTTGTAGTTGCTTACATGGCATGCAGTCCTGTTGCATTTCCCACAGAAGTGTAAAAAGAGAGCGAACTGTGACGCAGCTTCATGTCTTCCTACATATTTGCCTCACAGACCTGCCTGACTTGAGATGTTTGTGCTCTTAGTAGCCTGTATATAATGACCTCATAATAGCAGAAAAAAAAAGGAGACTGGCAAAAAGCAAAAAAACCTACCAGGAGCTGAAAACAGATCGCCTAAAGCTTGCAGTCTGTGTGTGGGGGTTATTTTGGAGAAAATCTAGGTAAAATTTGTATTAAGTGCATCAGAAATACTGAAGACAATTCTTTGGACGAGTCTGTGCGTTTGAGGAGTTTGTGGGGCTGAGTCCTTGATCATTTTGAGAAAAAGAGTCCTTTGCAGCTGTTTGTATGAATATGAAGGGTTAAACAATAAAGAAGGAATACATGTTCATGCTTTTGCTCAAAAATAAAAGGGCTGGGTTTCAGGAGGAGCTGTAAAGCTTTCAGCGAGAATCAGGCGAACACTACAGTAAAGTGAAAAGCTGAAATGTGAAGAGTGCCTGATGCGAGATGCCAGCTCAGCGCTTCCAGATCACATTGCTCTAGCAGAGGAGACCACCCTTGGAATTGCAGTGAACTGTAGCTGCTCTGCAATGTGAAGGAGTTGCATAGGCTGATACCCCTCTCACTGTTATGTCACCTGGTGGTAGCCTCTCTCAGCAGTTCTCCACCCTGGGGAAAACACGTGTTATTTACAAGTACTTCTCTAGGGGTGGAAAAATCTCCTTAATGTACAGATCCCAGCTGCACAAGGAAAGGAAAAGAGTGTTCATACAAAAAAGCTTCTTTACTGAGGGTGTTTGTTTTTTCTCCTCTTTGTGCAGGTTCGACATGGGAGAAAACATTACGGCAGATTGGTTTTGAAAGGTAAGCCATAAATTTATTTCCTTACCAGTGCAAAAAGGTAAGGAAGAAAAACTGCACAGGCAAGCTTGCACAGTTATTTATTTTAGTTGCTTGAATGTATCAAGGACCTGAAATTTAGAGTGGGAGTCGTGCAGTGTCATGCACATATGTGTTCAGCTTTTCTGTTTGTGTCCTCTTCTCTTTCCCCAGTCGATCTAAAGCAATTTATTCATCGTATGAACTTGGCTCATAGTGTTGTTTGCTGTTGACTGTACAGCATGCTAATATTAAAAAAAGGGACATGACTTTTGGCCACAAGTCTTACTTATGAATGAAAATATTGCTCTCACTCATGTTATTTTTTCCATGAAACTTCTAATCTCTGACATATGAGTTGACAAAAGTAAATGAAGTTGAAAGAGGAGCAAAGCTGGCAGAGAGCTATTCAGCATCAGAGGAAAATTCAATATGCAGCATTCCTCAAGTGCAAGAACTTCTTGCAGACAAACTTAGCCACAAGGTCATCATACCAGAAACACATGTCTGTCTTGTAAATTAAACTAGGCCAAGTCCAGTAAAGAGTGATGTGAAGTAAAGGAGGATTCAGATGCTCAATGTCATCTTTATTCTTCGACAAATGGTAAGCAGAAGAATCTGCTCTCTCTTGGAGTTTTTGATATTATTGAAAATTACACACTCTCAGTTGCTAAGTTTGATGTCCTCAAAGGTTATTTTTTTTAACAGGTGAGGTTTTTTTCCCCAAGTTACATCCAGTTTGGTTCCTGATGTGTGTTTCATTCAGCGTGATACCACAGGTGTCTGCAGGGCACTACAATGAACTGTTGATTCTTTCAGCACCCAAATTATGAATTAGCACCTATTGATGCTGCTCGTCTCCATCAAAATGAAAAAAATAAAGAAGTTTTGAGGAGTTCTAGAATGAATTGATACTCTGTGTCTGTGTTTTGAAAGTGAGAATGGAGAAAGATAATTTTTTTTAGCTGAGTTCATTAGAAGTTCTGTGGTGGCAATTTCCAACTTGTGAGATGTTTCAAAGCAAGGAGGAGATTCCATGCTAGCTGTGTATATGCTTTCACATGTAAGTACTACGTGAAAGATGGAGAATTCTTGATAGACTGAATTACAGCTGAGAAGCCTTCCTGAGAGGAGGAAAATATGTAGAAGGGATTTCTGTGCAGATCCCATTATTGCCACTCTTGGTCAAAAAGCAGAAAGGCTTTCAAATGGCACCTCTGCACCTTGAGAGATTGATTGTCACCCTGGGGTGACTTTATTTGAAGCAGCACATTAGTTAGCACAGGTGAAGTGAAGATTTGAATGTACTTTGCTTGCCATAGTCATAGAATCAAATATGTTCTCACTAGCTTTTTCAGAGAACCAGCAAGGAGAGAAAAAAGATGATGAAGTCTTTCACACAGATAGAACAATTAAGATTTGGGGTTTTAAAAATAGTAATATTTATTATCTTAACTGTATTTTTAATACAAGATTTTTTATCTTGTGTTAAAGGAATATATCATAGAATCATAGAATGGCTTGGGTTGGAAGGTACCTTAAAGATCATCTAGTTCCTACCCCCCTGCCGTGGGTTGTTCAGAGCCCCATCCAGCCTGGTCTATAACACAAGGTGTGGGGCATCCACAGGTTCTGAAGTTGGTGGAGTAAAAGATTAATGAGTAACATATATGTGAAGTTCAGTGTTAACTCCTTTATAGCAATATTTGCTTAATGTCATATTGTCCATTATTGCTTAAGATCAGTATTCTTTTATCTTAAAGAATAGTTTCCAAAGCAAACACATTGCTCTGTGTAATACCTGGATGCTGGAATCACACTTGCAGGCACAGAAGTAGAAATCCCAGGTCTGCAGATCTCTCCAAACTGAGAGATTATTCTGGGGATGTCTCACTACATCCTTTCCCTAATCTTATTCTCTTCGGTAGGAATCCCTTTTTGGCCACCAACAGAGACAGGTTAGTGGGCTACATCTATGTTAGCTCTGATCCAGTACAGCTGTTCTTGTGTTATTTATGTAAACTCTAGGGAAAGAAGCAGCAGTAGCATGTCTGGCTATTTAAAATTTTATTCTCTGCAAGCTTTTGACTTAGGCACACTTGAGTCAGCTGTGAAATATCAATAGCATTTAAATGTGCTGTTTGAGCAAGGACATTCTCATTCAGGAGGGAGGAAGCAAGATTTTTAGATACACAAAAGGAGAGACACGAGGTAATGCCCTAAGGAGGAATTGTCTTTGCTTTAAAACTGGAAGATCCATATAAATTGTTCTCAACAAACTGTTTTAGAGCTGGTTAAGGAACGGGAGATATAGACAGTCAGTTTACATTGCAGAAAATTAATCCCATATAATTTACAGGTGATGTCATCACTGCTTTGTGGCTACATGGTGTTTATTCTGCAATAGTAGAGTGTTTACATTACTGTTGTCTTCATATCCTGAAAAACATTGTGGCACCAAGAGAGCTGACTGCGAGGCTTTTATGTAAGCATTACTTGTAAGCTGAGGGTGCTGGTTTTCAATGCAAGGGAAATTAAAAATGCTGCAGCTCGAGTAAAGTAGCTTTATATCCAGGAAACGACTGGAGTTAAGAGCTTTTCAATTAAAAGGAGTATATGTGGGTTTGATAGATATAAATGAAGGTCTTTATGTTATTGATTGTCTTTTGAGACATTACGAATAAGCTAATTGTGACATACTGTGGTAGTCACCACCTTTGTCCAGCATGATCTAGTCTGCAGTTCCTTCCTGACTACATTTTCTGAAGAACATTAAGGAGCAATTTTGAGATTTAGGAAAAGTATTGTATTGTATTGTGGTGTCCTATAAGAAACCTGGTTTCAAATGCTGAGCATGTGTGATACTTTCATGTCAAGCAAGCTGTCACCTTTATGGTTTTTAAAAAAATCTTAAGTAAGCAAAAGCAAGTAGATTTATGGATAAATAGGATGACTTTTTTTCAACTGTTGATGATTACTGTTCGTTATTGGTGCATGTTACGATGGCACCCACGTATGCATAAAAATGCCTGGAAAGCAGTCAGGTCTCTTGTACTTTGTTCCAAACATGACTAAAAATGTGTTTTAGAAGGCATTGTTCATCTCTGGCTTAAGATTTTTTCAGTCACATTTAGGACCCAGTGGAAATCATAGGATCATGTAATCAATAAGGTTGGAAAAGACCTACAAGACCGTAGAGGCCATCCTTTAAGCAAACACCACCTTGTCAACTAAGTCATAGCACTAAGTCCCACATCCAGTCGTTTCTTGAACACTTCCAGGGACAGTGACTCCACTGCTTCCCAGGGCAGCCCGTTCCAGTGCTTAACCACCCTTTCAGTGAAGAAATTCTTCCTGATGTCCAACTTGAACCTCCCCTGGCACAGCTTTGAGGCCGTTTCCTTGTGTCCTGTTGCTGGGAGGCTCACTCGAAATCTCGAGTGGAATAGTCATGAACAATCAACAGTGACTGTGCTTGTTTCCTGGATGTTAAAGAGAGCTTAATGCACAAAGCCTGTTAAAATTCAAACGGAAAGATGACCAGTTCAGTCCCAGATCTGGTCTTCTCCTGTAATGCAGTCAGTGGTGTCTTTCCAGCTCATGGCTGGGGTGAGGCTTGCAGTGCAGAGCCTGCCAAGAGCCACCACCAGCACTGGGGAAATGCTGCCGGGAAATGCTGCCACATTGCAGAAAATTAAAACCAAAAGAAGGCCTTTTTTAAACACCTAAATTTCTCTAATTTGAGCTGCCAGATGATGAAGTTTATGTCCTTGTCTAGTCGATTCAGTAGTGATTATAGGAATGTCTTCTGTTTTTACATATTTGTTGACCTATAAATGATCTAATGATTTTAAAACTTCAAATGAATGATGCTGGATCTCTTAAAACTCATCATCCTGCAGGGTTTCCAGACTTCCAGTACTCCTCTTACTATGCTTCTCTGAGTTGTAGTTTGTAATGTAAGTAGTAAGTTACTCAGCTACTAACAACACTTCTACTCCCTTTTTGCATTTGTTCCCGTGGTGCTTCTCCTATGCGTGTAATGCTTTTCATTATGGTTCCACAAAACAGACTTAAGAAAGATTTAATAACTGCTATTACATGTGAAGTAAATATCAAATGTTTTAGAAAATATATATTTGAAGAATAACAGATGTGTGGTTATTACACTTTTGGCAACCTTCAATAAGTATGTTTTTCATAGTAAATAGTTGTTTCAGTGATAGAGAAAAGAACTTTTGAGCACCAATGTCATAGTAAAATGTAATTATCTTTATGAAAATGAAAGAGTTTTCCATATCGAAGATACAGCTTTTGTTTGGTTGATAGCTTCAACCTGATTCTAAAATTGTTATTTTCATGGTCTGCAAAAATTTATTATTAATTAGAAGTTACACATATATATATATGCAAAAGTAGTTGACTTCCACCATGCATAATGCTAATGAGACCTCTCTGCACCACACTTGGTACAGCAGCAACATCTACGTAGAAAGTGCACCAGCAGCATCCCAGATGCTGTCTAAAGTGATGCTGAGGGCGATTGGCAGTGAAAGCTGCTCCTGTTCGTAAAATACTGTGTATCAAATTGTGGGCTTGCTATGCTTTTTAAAATCCTTTTACTATTTAACAATGGAAGGGTAGTTGGAGATTGCTAGCTCTCACATCAAAAGGAAAGGGGAAGTAGGTAAGAGCAGAGAAGGGAATAAGATTCCCAAGGAAAAGGACCTGAAGATTTCTATATCGAGGCTAGACCTTGGATATGAAGATTGTCTCCTTTTAAGAGTGATTTCAATTCTTTTGTGTACCTCAGTAGCTCCTTCAACTACTCTCCTAAGCACAGGGTGATAAGGAGGACACTCTGCATTGTTTTCATGTAAAGCAAAGTAAAGGCAGCAGCCCTGCTTGCCACAGGTAGGGAGACACAGCTTACACAGGAACCGCCAGGAGCAAGTTAGCTGTCATCGCTGAGAGGTGCGTTTGTGTTCCTGCACTGCTCTCTGGGAGCAGACGGATGTCTGCTTTTGCAGCTGCTCCACATATGCCCCTGCTCAGTCTAGCCAGAAATACTGTGTATATCTTCCCTACCCCTTGCAGAGACTGAGAACTCAATTTCCGAAACCACTCGTGACATGCGGCGAGCGCTGGAATCCAGATGCATCAGAGGCACTTCCCAAGCGCCTCCTTCCAGTTTTAGTTTGCTAATTACGAGCCTACTGGTGAGCTGTTTTCTCTCTTTCCCCCATGCTTGCTTGGATGTTTGATTGGTAGTTGGCCAGAGTTTCTCTGGGTGACAGGAATAAACAGAAAGAAGAGAATATCACTAGATTCTATAAATATTTAGTATGCACAGTTCTGGCTTGGAAATCAAAGTACCATATGGTTTTCCAAAGTGACATCCCCCTCTTCTCCCCACACTCTTTGGTGATTTAGTAAAAAGAATAAACATATGCTTGAAATATAAAGTCTTATCCTGATACCATGCTCCATAATTTCAAACCCTTTCTTCACATACAGCTCAGTCCCGTAGTCCTTTCTTGGGCAAGGCTCCCATTGACATCATTTTGGGAGCGTTGCCTCAGCCAGGGGCTGCGTGAGGCTGCACGGTCTGATCCTCGAGAGGTTATTTTAAAGGAAACAGTGCAGTTTCAATGCATTTCACAAATACTGAATAATTCGAGAAGACAAGGAAAAAATGGGTGTAGTGGTGCAATCAGAGGGATGTGGGAAAGCCCTGCCAGGCACATCTTTCACCATTTTGGAAAAAAATAGGTATATTAGTCTGTATAGTTGTTTTGGTCTCCTGTGCCACAAAGCACTTAAGCAAGAGCTTAATTTTTCAGTGCCCAGGTATGCTCCCTTACTTTGGCAGGGTTCTCTTCCACAGCATACCATCCTTGAATTGCTTCCAATCAGAGAAATTAGATTAATCGATGGTTTGTTTATACTTTCTATTCTTCATATATGAGGCCCATCACACTTTTGTAGGCGTTAATGAATGCAAATTTATTCTGCAGTTTTGCATATTCTACAGTTACATGTGCTTTTTGAATAATGTGGCAGATAAATGTAGCATAAGGAGCCAGGAGACAGAGCCAGTTCCACACTTTCCCTTGGGAGGCTGTGAATAAAAGAGCAGTTTATTGCTTGTAACAGAAGTGTTGTCTCCTGGGTGGTATCTCTATTTAATCATTTCTCTGCCTGGCCAAACGTGTCACTGAGGGCCTCATCCTCAGCCCCAAACTGCTTTTAGGGTTAGATTTAGGGTTCACAGAGCCCCGATTCAGTGTTCCCTGAAGGAACAGTGGTGATGCCGAAGGCAAGACAGGGGGAAGCACAGCACTGCACCAACTCTGTGCCCTGCACAACTTTCTCATCTGGGCCAAACATGGTTCTGGCTACCTCAGCCTCAGCCCCAAGCTGCCAAACCTAAGTGATAGGTAGGGATCTGGAGGCAGAGGACTACATCAGAAAGGCTTATTCATGTCCTTCCAGCTGTAACTCCGCACTTCTTCTCTCCTGGTGCGATGAACAGCAGAGCATAGGGCTTCCCACATGGATGCACTTGTCTCCAGGCAAAGGGCAGCACAGGGTGCTGAGTCCTGGGTAGACAGGGGGACTGAGGTTGCTTTAATTTAATATTCAAAGCTTCTCTTTTTTTGTTACTTCATGGTGGCCAGGACTGTGGAATTTGTGCATGTGTGTGCTGAAGTATTTGTCTTGTTTATAGTGTAGGAAATGGGGAAGAAATGTGTTTTCAGTTTTATTTGATATATTCTGCATGCCTGAGGTTCTATCTTAAATTGAGTTTTCTTCGCTGTGCTGACAAAAAGCAAGATTTTGAAATGAAAGTCTGAGTTACAGAGAAAGCCAAAATAAAAATTGGATTATATGTGCAAAGAAAAAAAACACTGTTTAAAAAGATATGATGAAAACTGAAGTTAGATTTTTTTTCACCAACACTGTGTCAACTGAAATCTTTTAGTCCATATTAAATAGTGAAATAGAAGCAATTTAAGCCTAGTTTTAAACCAGTTTAACGTGTTGGATTTTAGTCCAGCGTTGACTTTTGTTCCAGCGTCGCTGTGTGTAGTCAGTCCAGTGTGCTCTCTGTGACTGCCTGTTAGCAAACAATCCTGTGTGTCGGGCATGCTGTAGGAGCCCATGGAGAAACTGTGGGAAGGGTTCAAAGCTGCATCCATCAAGGGAGGCTTAGACTGGACATTAGGAAGCATTTCTTTACCAAGAGGGTGGTCAAACTCTGGAACAGGCTTCCTAGAGAGGAGTTAATGCCCCAAGCTTTGCAGTTGACTGTCAGCCTGCCAGAGTCACTTGGACAATGTCCTTAATAACATGCTTTAAATTTTGGTGGTTGAGCAGTTGGATGAGATGATCGTTGTAGGTCCCTTTCAATTCAAATGTCCTCTCCTCTCCTCT